>ML286715.1:86350-164475 GCA_005239495.1 Nicotiana undulata
GGGGGGGGGGGGGCTTTTTCACGAACTTCTTTGAATCCAAACCCCTTCAAAATCGGTGGTGCCCACGGATTTATCAACTCTGGAATTGTATGTTTCTACCTTCTTGTCGGTGGCTTCGATTTTCTTCTCTCCTGATTCAACCCGCTTTGTTATTCCTCGAGCATCTTTGTGATATAAGGGTCGGTTCCCGATTCATTTTTTTTTACCTTCTCGGTGCCGATTCAGCCCCGTGAACAACTTCCTGTGATGGCTCGGGCTCGACCCTACTCGGCGCATGGTTCTGATTTTGGAGTTGTGCTATTGCAGCTTGTTGAGCCCGTAAAATTTTGAATATTATTCAAAGGCTGATACCACTTTCTTCGCCGCCTTGTGCGTTCTACCCAGTTGATCGGACATCTCTGCGGACGCTATTTTCAGGGTCGATGGTCAGATTCACATTAATGGCAACATGGGAACTGACGTCGACGAGGTCTGCAACTGGTACTACTTCGAGGTCAACTCGAGGCACTTCGTTCCCTGGGGCGTCTATGTTGTCATTTTTGCCATGAATAACGAGGCCATTATCGATGTGTGTATGTGCTTCTTGAGAGTTCGACATGCCGATCTGTAATAAAAACGCTTACAAGAACAAGTGTAAAGTTGTGTGCGTTAGGAAAATTACTATCAGGCAATCACTATTATCCTTAGCCTCACGGTGGGCGCCAAACTGTTTACCCTTAAAATTGGATAACAATTAAATTTATAAATGATTTTAAGGATATGTGATTTCACTTGGCACAAACTGAGAAACATGAAAATTGATGTTAGAAATTAACTGTAAAATATAGCAAACCAATATAATGCACAACTTTGGTCCTCGAGATAGACCCCCCTCGAACCAATTGAGTGTGTAATTGAAAAGTATAAACTGAACAACCGAGTAAGAATGCTTAAGAGAGAAATATTATATATTGCTTTATTATGCGTGAATATCATGTTTACAAAATGATTAGAACCCCTTATGATACAATTCTAAATATAGAAGAAAATCTGAAGATAGACTAATTAACCGGTCCTATCTTGATACGTACCGAGATTTCCGTCACGATCCTTGCCCGTTTGCGGATATATAGGCTTTCTGTTATTTGACTCAGTAAGCTTCCTTCGATCTCGCACGATCTCTATCACGCTCGGTTGGTCTCGATTTCGATCGATCATTGAATCACGAGCTTGGCAATATATCTTCATGTCACGACCCGAAATAACTTGGGGTCGAACCTTGGCCTGCTGCCCCGTTCTCGATTAACCACACAAAATCGGGCAAGACCGATTTTGACTGTATACAACTTTCAAATCAAAGTAAATCGGATTAGCCTAAGATGGTGTATCAGTATTATCCATTCGGACTAGGACTATTGATACGAATTTCTGTGTTACTATTTGGTAAAGGAATCTGTACAACGTGCTATGGGCTGAGCCTAACCATATCACCCCTCTTCTTTTAAGAGGAATTTTCCCATAGATACAAAATTAAGCATTTTAGAGGGGATTTTTACCTTCCTACATTATTACATAACAAATTTCGTACAAATTTAATACAAATTTGAATATCTATAGTAACATACATATTAAAAATACATTTCATACAATAAATTATATAGTATACAAACTTATCTACAACTTTCATACGTCATTTCTACCAAGTTAAATACACTACAATATTATATAACTTAAATACAATTTTCATACAAATTTATATGATATTTTTTTGTATGTATTTTGTACATGATTTGTATATATTTTATAAGTGGTTTGTTTCTATTCCTCTCTTAAATTCCAATCAAAACTAGATAGTATTTATAACTTAAATACAAATTTCATACATCGACTCATACATTATATAACTATTTTTCAACTTTCATACAACTTTCATATAATAAAATATATAATTACAACAGAATACAATTTACATACAACTTTAATACAATTTCGTAAGTATATTGTATGACATGTTGTCTTCTTCTTCTCCGTCGAGTTTCACTTCATCAAACACCCTCAAAATTGAGATATAAACTCTAAAGAATATTCCCAATTTTTTGCAACAATACTCAATCCAAACAAAATAGTTTTTGAAAACCAAAATTTGAATTCAAAGCTTTGAAACTTTTTAATGGCTGTCAATGGTGGAGAACCAAACACTTGAAAAACAATTTGATTAACAATTTCAATATGAACACCAATTGTGCAATATAATAGGAAATTTCTAAGTTAAAACTCTATATAAAACAATTGACATTCATTGATAAACAAGAGAGGATAAAAAGCATAGAAAAACGAAGAAAGAAAATTTGGGGTAAGTATAGGGAAGGAGGCGGAGAGAGAGAGAGAGAGAGAGAGAGAGAGAGAGAGAGAGAGAGAGAGAGAGAGAGAGAGAGAGAGAGAGAGAGAGAGAGAGAGAGAGAGAGAGAGAGAGAGAGAGAGAGAGAGAGAGAGAGAGAGAGAGAGAGAGAGAGAGAGAGAGAGAGAGAGAGAGAGAGAGAGAGAGAGAGAGAGAGAGAGAGAGAGAGAGAGAGAGAGAGAGAGAGAGAGAGAGAGAGAGAGAGAGAGAGAGAGAGAGAGAGAGAGAGAGAGAGAGAGAGAGAGAGAGAGAGAGAGAGAGAGAGAGAGAGAGAGAGAGAGAGAGAGAGAGAGAGAGAGAGAGAGAGAGAGAGAGAGAGAGAGAGAGAGAGAGAGAGAGAGAGAGAGAGAGAGAGAGAGAGAGAGAGAGAGAGAGAGAGAGAGAGAGAGAGAGAGAGAGAGAGAGAGAGAGAGAGAGAGAGAGAGAGAGAGAGAGAGAGAGAGAGAGAGAGAGAGAGAGAGAGAGAGAGAGAGAGAGAGAGAGAGAGAGAGAGAGAGAGAGAGAGAGAGAGAGAGAGAGAGAGAGAGAGAGAGAGAGAGAGAGAGAGAGAGAGAGAGAGAGAGAGAGAGAGAGAGAGAGAGAGAGAGAGAGAGAGAGAGAGAGAGAGAGAGAGAGAGAGAGAGAGAGAGAGAGAGAGAGAGAGAGAGAGAGAGAGAGAGAGAGAGAGAGAGAGAGAGAGAGAGAGAGATAAAAAGAGATAGAGATAGAGAGAGAGAGACGGAGAGAGAGAAAGGAAAATAACTGATTCCTTATTCAATTCCTAATATAAAGAGATATTCATTAATACTAACTTGTATATAATTGTAAAATTATATATGCCCATGTAATCAAGTTAAAACTTGATTAGAGAGGGTAAATAAAGTTCATATGTAGTATAGAAAGGTAAAAATCCCAAAACGACAAAACCCAAAGTACCCCAATCTAATGCTCAAGTCCATATCACTAATCACTAGGTTGTAAGGTACTACAACATAACCCAGTGTAATCACACAAGTGGAATTTGAGGTAGTGTATATGAAAATCTTACCCCTACCTTGAAAAACGAGAGAGTTGTTTTTGATAGACCTTCCGTTCAGAAAAGATAAAAAGGAAGGACTAACAATAAGCAACAACACCAACAATGCAAGCAAAAAATCGAGGCGAAAGAAACAACAAGTAATATGTGGTGTAGTGGATGGTACTGCTCTTCCCTTAACCAGAGGTCTCGAGTTCAAGCCCTGGGTATGAAAAAATCCTTGGTAGGGAGCGGTTCCCTCCTGTCACGGCCCAATTTCCCCTCCGTTGGGTATCGTGATGGAACCTAGTCTTAGGGACGAGGTAAGCCTAACATTTACTGAATAACAACAATAATAAAGAAAATCTAACAGTCGATCGATATAGAAATCTTTATAGAATTTACAATTTTCCAAAACCAGTAGTACAAGTCATAAGCTCTACAGAGTTTACTACAACTTTTAAATACAACTGTTTGGAAGTAAGTAAAAACAGTGTGAATGCAAAATAGGAAGGTGACTTCGAAGCCTGCGAACGCGGTGACAGGTTTACCATGAGTCTGCTCAGCAAGAATCCGCACAGATACTAACGATCAATACTTGGGTCTGCACAAAAATATGCAGAAGTGTAGTATGAACACACCACAGCGGTGCCCGGTAAGTATCAAGACTAACCTTGGTGAAGTAGTGACGAGAACAAGTCAAGACACCCACTAGTCTAATAAACTAGACAATCATAAGTATAGGAACAATCGTGCATGATTTCTACGTGGAACTACGCAATATGACTAACAATACGGTCATTACAATAAGAAAGGAAAAATGACAAGTACCAGTAGAATACCACAATAATAATAACAATAATAACAATAATAACAATAATAACAATAATAACAATAATAATAATAATAATAATAATAATAATAATAATAATAATAATAATAATAATAATAATAATAATAATAATAATAATAATAATAATAATAATAATAATAATAATAATAATAATAATAATAATAATAATAATAATAATAATAATAATAATAATAATAATAATAATAATAATAATAATAATAATAATAATAATAATAATAATAATAATAATAATAATAATAATAATAATAATAATAATAATAATAATAATAATAATAATAATAATAATAATAATAATAATAATAATAATAATAATAATAATAATAATAATAATAATAATAATAATAATAATAATAATAATAATAATAATAATAATAATAATAATAATAATAATAATAATAATAATAATAATAATAATAATAATAATAATAATAATAATAATAATAATAATAATAATAATAATAATAATAATAATAATAATAATAATAAAGTGAGCGGAAACACAACTTAAATCGAAAATCACAGATACAACAGGGACAAATAATACTCAGCAACCACGACAACTCTCACATTAGATTTAGGTCAACAACTTCACGAAGTACCGAACATCAGATAAATTACAACTCACGGGTCTCACTACCTGAACCCTAACACTTGCCATCGTGTTCCCTCATCACACCTCATAATCATGGTGACAACCCACGTGCCGAATAAAGCCATTCTCTTATAGAAGGCGAGTAAACAAGGGTGCGCATCTATACTCAACAATATCAAGAAAACCTCGTATCCGTTAAAGGTACTTATCCACATGTATGCTAGTGCAAGTTTCCTAACATAGTTCATACCCACTAGTAAGCATAAGGAAAAGAACGGACATCACGTAGAATATTTGCAGAACAGGGGGATCTCCCGGAATACCGTTCTGTAGTCCCAAAGTAAATATGCAGAACAGGGGGATCTCCCGAAATACCGTTCCGTAGTCCCAAAGTAAATATGCAGAACGGGGGGATCTCCCGGAATACCATTCCAAAGTCCCAAAGTAAATATACAGAACATGGGGATCTCCCGGAATACCGCTTCGTATTCCCAAAGTAAATATGCAGAACAGGGGGATCTCCCGGAATACCATTCCCAAAGTAAATATGCAGAATAGGGGGATCTCCCGGAATACCATTCCCAAAGTAAATATGCAGAACAGGGAGATCTCCCGGAATATCGTTTGGTAGTCCCAAAGTAAATATGCAGTGCAACCAACAGAGATAACAGTTACAACACGGAGAAACCCCGTGTACATCACCACAACAAGTACAATAGCGACAATGACAGTAATACAAAGACGTAGAGTAAATCAACTCAAGAAATTCAAATCACAAAGAAATGGTAGAACTAATTCACAAGGAATAACCACAGTAAAGAATGCTAGGCATAAAGAGAACAACTTAACAAGGGAAAGCTAAAATGTAGCAACGATTCCACATTATTCAAGTCAACAATAAGGAAGCCAACACGAGTCAAATAGTTCAAAATAAAGGTAAGTCAACTAAGATATAGGTTATCTAAACTCCACTTGAGGTTGAGCAATTACGAAGGATATTCAACCATTCAATTAAGGATAAGCAGTAGAAGATAATTATAACTCCAATTAACACTAAACAATTATAGGTTGAGTTAATAATAATTTTAATTATAGATAAGCAGTTATGAAAAGATAGCATAACGACAGAAGAGGTAAAATCTTCCGTTAAGTCAAATAAGAGTCAAATAGACAATAAGAGTGAATCCTAAAGCAATTAACTCTAAGTAAAGCATGTAGAGGTGAAACTAGAAAATAGGAACTCAAACGTATCAAGGACAACTTGATACACATTGAATATAAGGACCTAAGTACCTTAAAAGGCCAACTTTCAACAAATAAGTACAAGATCGCACTCGCCACCTCGCGCACACGGACTACAATTGTGATGACCCAAAAGGTCATCCCTTGTTTAATAAGTCAAAATTGCGTGCCGAGGCCTTGAAAATCTCTTTTTATCTCACCTCGTTTTGCGTGCGTAGCCCGAGCATATATCCGAGAAGCTTTCATATGAAAAACTGAGAAAATGCTAAATTTGCCTTTAAAATTGAATTTAAGGTGACTTCGGTCAACATTTTGGGATAAACGGACCCGGACCCGTGATTTGACGGTCCCGGAGGGTCCGTATAAAAATATGGGACTTGGGTGTATGCCCGGAATCGAATTCCGAGTTCCCAAGCCCGAGAAATAAATTTTTGAAAGAAATTGTTTTTCTGAAAATATAAGAGTTTTTGGAAATTTAGTTATATGTGAAATTTATGGTATCAGCCCCGTATTTTTGTTCCGGAGCCCGGTACAAATTCAGTGTGATATTTACGTTGTGTATGTAAAATTTGGTAAGAAACGGAGGTCGTTTGATGCAATTCGGACCCGTATTGGTGAAATTTGAAACTTTGAAAGTTTGACATTTATCTTTGATTGCTATGCTAAATTCGTTGTTTAAGATGTTATTTTGGCGATTTGATCGCACAACTGAATCTGTAGGATGTTTCTTTAAGGTTGTGTGCATGTTTGGTTTGGAGCCCCGAGGGCTCGGGTGAGTTTCAGATAGGCGTCGGGGTATTTTGAAACTTAGAAAAAATCTGGTGTTATTGTTGTTGCTGGTGTCCAGACATTTACTCTATGCGAACACATGGTAACCCATGCGAACGCAATGCACAAACGGGGAATGGGGATGGTTTACACTGTGCGAACGCACAGACCTGGGTGCGAATGTGGAGCATTGGGAGTTTACTCTACGCGAACGCACCAGGTCAGTCGTGAACGCATATAGTAGGAAGGGGTCTGGGGGATGGGTAGCCATAACCCTGTGCGAACACGGCCACTGGCTCGCGAACGCGTAGGTCAGGGTAGCTCGTGAACGCATAGGCCAAGGAAGTTAAACCTATGCGAACGCGGCCAAGGGCACACGAACGCATAGAGTAATGGTCCAGTCTTTTAAAAACAGTAGCAAAAACGGGACTTCTTCAAAATATCATAACTCTTTCTTTAAAACTCGAACTTGGGCGATTTTTGAAGAGGGATTACACCACCAAACCATAGGTATGTGTTCTTAGACTCGTTTTCTTCAATTTCCATTAACAACCATTAGATTTCTAGGCCTAAATCATGTTCTTAAGGGTAGAAAATTAGGGATTTTAGGATAATTAGGGATTTTACAAATTTGGGAATTTAGACCTCGATTTGGGGTCGAATTCTAAAACTAATTACGTATTCGGGCTCGTGGGTGAATGGGTGATCGGATTTTGGTCCGAACCTCGTGTTTTGACCAAGCTGTCCCGGAGTTGATTTTTGACTTTTTGGGAGGAATGATAGAAAACCTATAATTAAGCATTGGAATTAAATTATTTAGCGTTTATTGATGTTATTAAGTCAATTATGTCTAGATACAAGTGAATTGGAGTCAAATTAAAAAGGAAAAGTAGTAATCGAGGCTTGAGTTGGTCGTGGAATTTGAGGTAAGTGTTTGGATAACCTTAGCTAGAGGGAGTAGGTGTTGTGTCCTATTTCCTATGTTTAATATCATGTTCAACGCATAGGTGAGGTGAAGAGTACCTATACGTTGGTGTCAAGCATGCCCGTGAGTCGAACATTGTGAATTATATGGTTTTTCATTGATTATTTCTTGAGTTAATTTTGTGGTTATTCGTACTGATGGAAATTCTTGATGGTAACTAGTCTTGAGTATTGGTATCGGTTGAGAAATTCTTTGTGAATTTATGTACTAAGTAATATTGGTTATAGTTGTGTCCATTGCCGGGATGGTATTGATTCTATTGTAGTTCCATTGCCGGGACGTTATGATTTTATTATTGTTGTTCATATTGTTGAATTTCTTTGCCGGATTGTTGTTATTGATATGGTTTGGGTGAGGAAGAGTGTAAAGTACGAAAGGTGATGCCGTGTATGATATTGTGAATGAGTGTAAAAGCACAAAGGGTGATGTCGTGTCATGTGATGATATTAAAAGTACGAAGGGTGATGCCGTGCCATTTCTAATAATTTATTTTAAGGATGAGAGTAAAAGCACGAAGGGTGATGTCGTGCACTTGCATTTACTATTGGGTGAGGATGAGAGTGAAAGCACGAAGGCTGTTGCCGTGCACTATTTCCTTTGTGTTGCTATTTTCTGCTGTTAAGGTTGATATTTGAATTGTTGTCTTATTATGTTATTTCCAATATTTGATATGTTTCCCCTCAACATGTTCCCCTTTTCCCTTTGTTCTTAGCTACTCATTTATTATTGTTATTATTTATTTCGTATATTATTAAACTGCATAGGGTTTTTTGGTTGTCGTGTCCTAGCCTCGTCACTACTTCGCCGAGGTTAGGCTCGACACTTACTCAGTACATGGGGTCGGTTGTACTGATGCTACACTCTGCACATTTTTGTTGTGCAGTTCTCGATACAGGACCCTACGGACCTTAGATCGAGGAGGATGCCTTCAGTCCACGTGGAGACACTGAGGTAGTCCTGCAGGGGTCCGCCGGCCTTGGCGTCCCCTCCTACCTCTCTTGTATTATGTTCTAGTTATTTCAGAAACAGATGTACTTATTACATTCAGACCTTTATATGTGTTATTCATAGACTGTCTGTGAGTTTTGTGACACCAAAATTCTAGGTTGGTATTGTGAAATTCGTAACGGTATTAAATAAAGTTATTATACCTTGCTTCATTTTGCACTTTCATTTCTGTTGGTTCTGTATTTCACTTGTTATTGGATATTAATAAAGGAATAAGGTAAATTAAACATTCACATTGGCTTGCCTAGCGGGTTCAACATTAGGCGCTATCACGGTCCCGACGGTGAGAAATTCAGGTCGTGACAAGTTGGTATTTGAGCACTAGGTTGCTTAGGTCTCACAATTCACGGACAAGCTTGGTAGAGTCTTAGGGATCGGTACAGAGACGTCTGTACTTATCCCCCAGAGGCTGCAGAGATTAGGAATAACTTCACATCTATTCTTCTCTGATGTGCGATTTGAATTCTAAATGCTAACTGAATTCCTACTCTATTCTCTCGCAGATGGCGAGAACACGTGCTTCTTCATCTACAGATCAGCAACCCGAGTCTCCAGTTACAGCTCCTATGAGGGCCCGAGGCTGTGCTAGAGGTCGAGGCCGCGGCAGACTCAGCCCCAGTGGCAGAGCCTCAGGTAGAGTTTGCTGATGAGGTTCCTGCCCAGACAAACCCGGTTGGACCAGCTCAGCTTCCCGAGGGGTTCATTTCCACCCCGGTAATCCAGGATGATCTGGTCCGTCTAGTGGGACTTATGGAGAGCGTTGCTCAGGTGGGTATACTTCCTACAGCACCAGCCGTCTCTCAGGTTGGGAGAGGATCCCAAACTCCTGCCACCCGCACGTCGGAGCAGTTAGCTTCTTAGTTCCAAACTCTAGCACCTGAGACAGCTGGGGTAGATCAGTCAGGCATTATGGCTCAGGCAGGTGATGGAGAAGCTATGACTACTGATGCTTTATGGAGATTGGACCGGTTCACCAAGTTGTTTACCACTACTTTTAGCGGTGCACCTTCAGAGGATCCTCATGACTACTTGGATAGTTTCTATAAGGTTCTTCGGGACATAGGGATAGTAGAGATCAATGGAGTCGATTTTTCTACCTTCCGCCTTTTAGGTCCCTCCAAGACTTAGTGGAGAGATTATTGTTTGACCAGACCAGCTGGATCACCGCCTTTGTCTTGGGCTCTGTTCTCCGATTTGTTCCTAGAGAAGTTTCTTCATGTCACCCAGAGAGAGGATTTCCGGAGGCAGTTTGAGCGTCTCCAGCAGGGTTCTATGACTGTTATGCAATATGACACTAAATTCATCACCCTGGCACGACATGCTATTATGATACTTCCCACCGATCGAGAGAGGGTGAGGAGGTTAGGGGCTAGATCATCCGATTAGACTGCAGATGGCCAGAGAGACAGGGAGCGATATTTCCTTTCAGGATACGTCCAATGTGGCCAAGCGAGTCTAGATGGTATTATCACAGGGTAATGGTCAGGGGTATGACAAGAGACCTCGTCATTTTGTCTGGTTAAGCAGTGCCTCATCTGGAGGCAGGGATTCTTTTGGTAGAGGCCATCCTCCTAGGCCGTTTCAGTCAGCGGTTCAGGCGTCTCACAGAGCTCCAGGTAGTCGTTGTCCCCACATGCCATATTCTGATCAGTTTCTCTACAATGCACTACCAACTCCTATCAGTGCACCACCGCTCCAGAGTTTTCAGAGTGATTACTCAGGTCGACAAGGACAGTTTCAGGGTCAGCAGTCTCAGCAGCCGAGATCTTGTTATACTTGTGGTGATCCGGGGCACATTGCTAGATTTTCCCCCCGAGTCTCGAGTGATTCTCATCACTGGGGTTCTCGTGCTATGATTCCTGCACCAAGTGCTCCACCATCCCCTCAGCCAGCTAAGGGTGGAGGTCGAGGTGCTATAGGTGGAGGTCAGGCAGTTAGAGGTGGAGTCCAGGATACTAGAGGGAAAGGTCAGCCAATAGTAGGTCGTCCTAGGGATGTTCATATTGGTGGGGCCAAGCCCCGATGTTATGCTATTCCATCCAGACCTGAGGCTGAGGCCTCCGATGCAGTCATAACAGGTATGGTTTCAGTTTGCAGCAGGGATGCTTCGATTTATTTGATCGGGGGTCCACATTTTCTTACGTGTCATCATATTTTGCTCCTTATTTGATTATGCCTCGTGATTCTCTGAGTACTCCTGTATATGTGTCTACACCGGTGGGTAATTATATTGTGGTAGATCGTGTCTACCGTTCGTGTGTAGTGGTTATTGGGGGTCTTGAGACCAGTGTACATCTTCTACTCCTTGATATGGTTGATTTTGGTGTCATTCTAGGGATGGATTAGTTGTTACCCTATAACGCTATTCTGGACTGTCATGCCAAGACCGTGACATTAGCATTGCTAGGGTTTCCTCGACTGGAGTCGAGAGGGACTCCTGGTCATTCTCCCAACAGGGTTATCTCATATATGAAGGCTCGACTCATGGTCGAGAAGGGGTGTTTAGACTATTTGCCTTATGTTCATGATTCTAGTGCCGAGGTTCCTTCTATGGAGTATGTGCCCATTGTCCGTTAGTTTTTAGAGGCGTTTCCTGCAGACTTGCCGGGTATGCCACGCGACAGGGATATTGACTTTTGCATTGAGTTGGCTCCGGGAACCCAACCCATCTCTATTCCGCCATATCGTATGGCCCCGCCAGAATTGAAGGAGTTGAAAGAATAGTTGCAGGATTTGTTTGATAAAGGCTTTATTAGTCCTAGAGTATCGCCTTGGGGTGCGCCGGTGTTGTTTGTTAAGAATAAGGACGGATCGATGAGGATGTGCATAGTTATCGCCAATTGAACAAGGTCACCATCAAGAATAAGTATCCATTGCCGAGGATTGATGATTTGTTTGATCAGCTTCAGGGTGCCATTGATTTGAGATCTGGCTACCATCAGTTGAGGATTAGGGCATCCTATGTCCCTAAGACAGCTTTTCGCACTCGGTACGATCATCATGAATTCTTAGTGATGTCATTAAGGTTGATAAATGCCCAGCTGCTTTTATGGATTTGATGAACCGAGTGTTCAGGCCTTATTTGGATTCGTTCGTGATTGTCTTCATTGATGATATTCTGATTTATTACCGCAGTCGGGAGGAGCACGAGCAACACCTTCGAGTCGTTCTCCAAACTCTGAAGGACATTCAGTTGTATGCTAAGTTTTCGAAGTGTGAGTTTTCGTTGAGTTTAGTTGCATTTCTGGGTCATGTTGTGTCAGCAGAGGGTATTAAGGTGGATCCCAAGAAGATTTCAGAAGTCAAGGATTGGCCTAGACCCACATCAGCTACCAAGATTTGAAGTTTCTTGGGCTTAACATGTTACTATTGTCGGTTTGTGGAGGGATTTTCATCTATTGCAGCCCCAATGACCAGGTTGACTCAGAAGGGTGCCCAGTTCAGGTGGTTAGATGAGTGTGAGGCGAGCTTTCAGAAGCTCAAGACAGCCTTGACCATGGCACCGGTGCTGGTTTTGCCCACAGGTTCAGGGCCATATACTGTGTATTGTGATACTTCTCGGGTTGGACTTGACACAATGTTGATGCAGGATGGCAAGATTATAGCATATGCTACACGTCAGTTGAAGTTCCACAAGAAGAATTATCCAGTTCATGATTTGGAGTTAGCATCTACTGCCCACGCACTGAAGATTTGGAGGCATTACTTGTATGGCGTGTCATGTGAGGTGTTCACTGATCACAAGAGTTTGAAATATTTGTTCAAGCAGAAAGAGTTGAATATAAGGCAGAGAAGATGGTTGGAGCTGTTAAAAGACTATGATATCACCATCTTATATCATCCGGGGAAGGCCAATGTAGTGGCCGGTGCTTTGAGTAAGAATTCAACCAGTATGGGTAGTCTTGCTTATATTTCGGTCGGGGAGAGACAACTTGCTTTGGATGTTCAGGATTTAGCCAGTCGGTTCATGAGATTGGATGTTTCAGATCCCGGTCGTGTTCTAGCTTATACAGTTGCTCGTTCCTCATTATTTGATTGTATTCTAGATCGGCAGTATGATGATCCTCATTTGTGTGTCCTTAGGGATACGGTGCAGAACGGTGGTGCCAAGCAGGTTTCAGTTGGTGATGATGGAGTTTTATGGATGCAGGGTCGTATTTGTGTGCCCAATGTCGATGGACTTCGCGAGTTGATATTAGAGGAGGCCCATAGTTTCCGGTATTCCATTCATCCGGGCGCCGCAAAGATGTATCAGGATTTGCGACAACAATATTGGTGGAGGAGGATGAATAAGGATATTGTGGCATATGTAGCTCGGTGCTTGAATTGTCGGCAGGTAAAGTACGAGCATTAGAGACTTGGTGTATTGATGCAGCAGATTGAGATTCTTGAGTGGAAGTGGGAGCGTATCACCATGGATTTCGTAGTTGGACTCCTACGGACTCAGAGGAAGTTCGATGCAGTATGGGTCATTGTGGATAGGCTGACCAAGTCACCGCATTTCATTCTGATGGCAGCTTCCTATTCTTCAGAGAGATTAGCAGAGATCTACATTAGGGAGATTTTTCATCTTCATGGCGTTCCCATGTCCATTATTCCTGATCGAGGTCCGCAGTTTACCTCGCATTTATGGAGGTCAGTTCAGCGTGAGTTGGTCACGCGGGTTGAGTTGAGCACATCATTTCATCCTCACATGGACGGGCAGTCCGAGCATACTATTCACATTTTGGAGGATATGATGTGAGCCTGTGTCATTGACTTTGGAGGTTCTTGGGATCAGTTCTTGCCTTTAGCTGAGTTTGCCTACAACAACAGCTATCAGTCAAGCATTCATATGGCTCCCTATGAGGCATTATATGGTAGGCGGTGTCGGTCGCCGGTTGGGTGGTTTGAGTTGGGAGAGGCTAGGTTGCTGGGTATGGAGTTAGTGCAGGATGCCTTGGATAAGGCAAAGATCATTCAGGATAGACTTCGTACAGCTAAGTCTAGGCAGAAGAGTTATGCCGACCGCAGAGTTCGTGACTTGGCATTCACGTTCGGAGAGCGGGTGTTGCTTCGGGTAGCGCCCATGAAGGGCGTGATGAGATTCGAAAAAAGGGCAAGCTAAGCCCTAGGTACATTGGTCCGTTTGAGATCCTTGATAGAGTGGGAGAGATGGCTTACAGACTTGCGTTGCCACCGAATTTATCAGTTGTGCATCACTGTTTCATGAATCTATGCTTAGGAAGTATCACGGCCATCCATTCCATGTGCTATACTTCAACAGTGTCCATTTGGACAAGGATTTGACCAATGAGGAGGAGCCGGTAGCCATATTAGACCGGCAGATTCGTCAGTTGAGATTGAAGAGTTATCCTTCGGTTCGTGTTCAGTGAAGAGGTCAGCCTGCTGAGGCAGCTACAAGGGAGTCTGAGTCCGATATGCGGAGCCGATATCCCCAACTTTCCCCTGATTAAGGTACTTTTTTATGTCCGTTCGAGGACGAACGTTTGTTTTAAAGGTGGAGAATGTGATGACCCAAAAGGTCATCCCTTGTTTAATAAGTCAAAACTGCGTACCGAGGCCTTGAAAACCTCCTTTTATCTCACATTGTTTTGCATGCGCAGCCCGGGCATATATCCGGGAAGCTTTTATATGAAAAACTGAGAAAAATGCTATATTTGAATTTAAGTTGACTTTGATCAACATTTTGGGTAAATGGACCCCGACCCGCGATTTGGCGGTGCTGGAGGGTCCAATATGGGACTTGGGAGTATGCCCGGAATCGAATTCTGAGGTCCCAAGCCCGAGAAATTAATTTTTGAAAGAAATTATTTTTCTGAAAATATAAGAGTTTTTGAAAATTTAGTTACATGTGAAATATATGGTATCGGGCCCGTATTTTGTAATTGGATCCCGGTACAGGTTCGATGTGATATTTAAGTTGTGTCTGTAAAATTTGGTAAGAAACAGAGGTCATTTGATGTGATTCGTACCCGTATTGGTAAAATTTGAAACTTTGAAAGTTTGAGATTTTTCTTTGATTTCTATGCTAAATTCGTTGTTTAAGATGTTATTTTGGCGATTTGATCGCGTGAGTGAGTCCACAGGATGTTTTTTGAGGTTGTGTGCATGTTTGGTTTGGAGCCTCGAGGGCTCGGGTGAGTTTCGGATAGGCGTCAGGGTATTTGAAACTTAGAAAAAATCCGGTGTTATTGTTGTTGCTGGTGTCCAGACATTTACTCTATACGAACGCATGGTAACACATGCAAACGCAATGCACAAACGGGGAAGGGGGCTGGTTTACACTTTGCGAACGCACAGACCTAGGTGCGAACGCGGAGCATTGGGAGTTTACTCTAGCGAACACACCAGGTCAGTCGCAAACGCATAGAGTAGGAAGGGGCCTGGGGGATGGGTAGCCATAACCCTATGCGAACGCGGCCACTGGCTCGCGAACGCATAGGTCAGGGGAGTGGAACCTATGCGAACACGACCTGTAGCTCGCGAAACACATAGGCTAGGGAAGTTAAACATATGCGAACGCGGCCAAGGGCACGCGAACGCATAGAGTAATGGTCCAGTCTTTTAAAAACAATAGCAAAAACGGGAATTCTTCAAAATATCATAACTCTTACACTAAAACTCAAACTTCGGAGATTTTTGAAGAGGGATTACACCACCAAACCATAGGTATGTGTTCTTAGACTCGTTTTCTTCAATTTCCATTAACACCCATTAGATTTCTAGGCCTAAACCTTGTTCTTAAGAGTAGAAAATTAGGGTTTTAAGATAATTAGGGATTTTGCAAATTTGGGAATTAAGACCTCGATTTGGGGTTGGATTCCGAAACTAATTATATATTCGGGCTCGTGGGTGAATGGGTGATCGGGTTTTGGTCCGAACCTCGTGTTTTGACCAAGCGGATCCACGTCGATTTGTGACTTTTTGGGAGGAATGATAGAAAACCTATAATTATGCATTGGAATTGAATTATTTAGCTTTTGTTGATGTTATTAAGTCAATTATGTCTAGATACAAGTGAATTGGAGCCAAATTCAAAAGGGAAAGCGGTAATCGAGGCTTGAGTTGGTCGTGGAATTCGAGGTAAGTGTTTGGCCTAACCTTAGCTTGAGGGAATAAGTGTTGTGTCCTATTTGCTATGTGTTAATATCATGTTCAACACAAAGGTGAGGTGACGAGTACCTATACATTGGTGTCAAGCATCCCGTGAGTCGAACATTGTGAATTATGTGATTTTTCATTGATTATTTCTTGAGTTCATTTTGTGTTTATTCGTATTGGTGGAAATTCTTGATGTTGATTAGTTTTGAGTATTGGTATCGGTTGAGAAATTCTATGTGAAGTTATGTACTAAGTAAGATTGGTTATAGTTGTGTCCCTTGCCGGGATGGTATTGATTCTATTGTGGTTCCCTTACCGGGACGTTATGATTTTATTATTGTTGTTCCTATTGTTGAATTTCCTTGCGGGATTGTTGTTATTGATATGGTTTGGGTGAGGAAAAGTGTAAAGCACGAAGGGTGATGTCGTGCCATGTGATGATATTAAAAGCACGAAGGGTGATGTCGTGCCGTTTCTAATGATTTATTGTAAGGATGAGAGTAAAGCACGAAGGGTGATGCCGTGTACTTGCATTTACTATTGGGTGAGGATGAGAGTGAAAGCACGAAGGGTGTTGTCATGCACTATTTCCTTTGTGTTGCTATTTTCTGCTGTTAAGGTTGATATTTGAATTGTTGTCTTATTATGTTATTTCCAGTATATGATATATTTCCCCTCAACATGTTCCCCTTTTCCCTTTGTTCTTAGCTGCTCGTTTATTATTGTTATTATTTCTTCCTAATATTAGTAAACTGCACATGTTGTTTTGGTTGTCGTGTCCTAGCCTCCTCATTACTTCGCCGAGGTTAGGCTCGACACTTACTCAGTACATGGGGTCGGTTATACTGATGCTACACTCTGCACATTTTTGGGTGCAGATCCCGGTACAGGACTCTACGGACCTTAAATCGAGGAGGCTGCCTTCAGTACACGTGGAGACACCGAGGTAGTCCTGCAAGTGTCCGCAGGCCTTGGCGTCCCCTCCTACCTCTCTTGTATTTTATTCTAGTTATTTCAGAAGCAGGTGTACTTATTTCATTCAGACCTATATATGTATTGTTCATAAACAGTCCTTGAGTTCGTGACACCAAAATTCTGGGTTGGTAATGTGAAATTCGTAACGGTATTAAATTAAGTTATTATACCTTGCTTCATTTTTCACTTTCATTTCTGTTGGTTCTGTATTTCACCTGTTATTGGATATTAACAAAGGAATAAGGTAAATTAAACATTCACGTTGGCTTGCCTAGCGGATTCAACGTTAGGTGTCATTACGGTTCCGTCGGTGGGAAATTCGGGTCGTGACAACAATCAACATAGAAGACTCAAATCCTAAGGGGTAGTTCCCCCACACAAGGTTAGGTAAGATACTTACCTCAAACAAGACAACACGGTACTCTAAAATGAACTTCTCGGGTGAAAAGACCTCCGGACGGCTCAAATCTAACCAAAATAACTTTAAAGCACAAATAAAACTTATAAGAAACTATTCCGGTTCATAAAGTTTCAATCTTTACAAAAATCTAAAAATTGACCCAATAGTCGATCCCCGGGACCGCATCTCGGAACCCGGAAAATTTAAAAAAAATGAACCCCCATTCCAATACGATTCCAACCATACTAATTTCATCAAATTCCGATACCGAATCGATGTTTAAACTCAATTATTCTCTTTAGAAAAGTTTTTGATAAAAAGCCAAATTCTATTATAAAAATATAGATTAATTCAAAAATAAACTTCTGTAATCATGTTAAAATATGAAAATTGTACTTATATACTGACCCCCATGAAAAGACGACAAGAACGCCGCAAAAATTACCTCGATCGGAGCTCTAGAACTCAAGATATGCTTAAAATACCAAAATAACGTTGTCTGATTTTTTTATACTCAGGGATTTTCGCTTTTGCAACAAAAATATCCGCACCTGCGTATTTTCAGTTGTCATTTCCTCTTTTGCTGACCATTTTTCGCACATAACGGCTCCGCAAATGCGGACCCAACTTCGCAGCTGCGAAGCACCAGCACCAGCTCTCTTCTCCGACACTAAAATGAGCATAACTTCCTCATATGATGTCCAAATTCGACGATTCTTTTTGCTATAGCTCCATAATTACGATACAAATCTAATGCTTCAATAAAAACAGAAATTGGAGCTCATTTTCTTAATTTGGTATCATTTATGCTTGAAGAAACGACGCCGAAACATAAAAAAACGAGTGCAACACAACTCAAACCTATCTGAAACTCACCCGAGCCCCTCGGTACTTGTCACCAAATTAGATTCACGGGCATGCTTGACAAACAATGCATAGGTACTCGTCACCTCACCTATACATTGAACATGGTAATACAAGTAGCACATATGACTCAACACCTATTCCCTCACTAAAGTTAAGCCAAACACTTACCTCGACTCCAAAAATGCAAATCAAGCCTCTAGCACTGCTTGCCCTCTCGAATCCAACTCCGAATCGATAGTATCTAAGCATAGTCGACTCAATAATATTAATAATGACTCAATAATTCAATCCCAAAGTCTAATTATACATTTCCCATCATTCTTTCAAAAATACCAAAATTCGACCCCGGACCCGCTTGGTACAAACTCGAGGTTCGGACCAAAACTCGATCACCCATTCTCCCACGAGCCCGAATATATAATTTGTTTTGAAATTCGACCCCAAAATGAGGTTGAATTCCCAAAAATTCCATAAACCCTAACTCTACCCAAAACCCCTAATTTCTACTTTGATTTCATGATTTTTAGACCTAGATTCTAGTAATAGATGATGAAAATAGAAGGAAAATGGAGTTAGAATTGTTTACCTATGGAGCTATGGTGATGGAGGTCTTCAAAAATGGCTAAAGGAGGTGTGGAGAAGAAGAGGATAGTGGAAAATGGAAAAAAAACCTAATGGGATATTCTGTTTTTGAATAAAATACCTGAGCGAAATTTACATGTGCGTTCGGAACACATGCACCACGTTCGCACAGGGTTCCCTAAAATACCCTCTGCGATCGCGGGACCCCAGTCGCGTTCGCACAACCCCCCAGCCCCCCTGACTCTCCTAATCCTGTGCGTTCGCGACCACTCTGGTGCGTTCGCATATGAGACCCTGCCCTCTCTCCGCGATCGCGACCTGTATGGTGCGATCGCACTGACCAATTTGACCCATGGCCCCAGACCCCACGACTACTCTGTGCGATCGCATGGACTCTAGTGCGTTTGCATAGAGTAACTTTCCAAACACCCGAAAACAGCAAATGCACCAGATTTTTCTAACATTTTTGCACCCCGACACCTACCCGAAACTCACCCGAGCCCTCGGGGCTAAAAATCAATTATACACATGACTTCAAAATCATCCTACGCACGTATTCAAGTAATTAAACCACCGAAATAAGGTCAAAACAACGAATTAAACTTAAAAATCTATATAATTTTCTCAAACTTCATAAACTATCAAATTTTCCATTTTTGATCCGAAACATGTCAAATCAAGTCCGTTTCTCCCCAAATTTTACAGATAACTCCTATAATATATAGTGAACCTGTTCTGGGCTCCGGAACCATAATACGGGCCCGGTAACACGGGTTTCACATCAAAATTCATTTTCAAAAGTCTTTATTATTTTCAAAAAATAATTTTCTTTAAAAATTTATTTCTCGGACTTGGGACCTCGGAATTCGATTCCGGGCATACGCCCAAGTCCCATATTTTCCTACGGACCCTCCGGGACCGTCAAATCACGGGTCCGGGTCCTTTTACCAAAAATGTTGACCGAAGTCAACCTTATTCAATTAATTATCATAAATTCAACTGCTTAACACATTTCCACATAAAGGCTTTCCGGCTGCCCGGGCGGCGCACGCACATCGAGGTGAGATTAACGGAGACTTTCGGGGCTTCGGAATACAGTTTTAATTAAATATACACAGGATAACCTTTTGGGTCATCACAGTTGTACTCTGCAAACCGTGACCACGATTTGGTTGATCTTTCACTGCTTCTTTTAGTGTCGGCCTCATGGACAGATTTCTACCTATACAATGTTCAGATCAGAGAAATCAAGATTACACCTTTGACCTTTCAATATCAGGACGGTTTTGGCTAGTTGATCAAGAGGTTGCTATTGGAATTTATGTATCACAAGTTTAAATTTTAATGATGTATCAACGTTGATGGTTTAGTTAGGGCTTCTCTCCTTGTCGAGGAAGGGCCGGACCATAAGGGTCTATTACGCAGACTTATCTAACATTTTTGCAAGAGATTGTTATCATGACTCGAACTCGTGCCACCTGGTCACATAGCAACAACTTTAACAATTACTCCAAGGTTCCCTTTATTTTTTATGTACATTGTAGGATCTATTTTAATCTAACAATCTGAGAATTAAATAATTAAAGAAAAGAGAAACCCTACACTTGGGTACGTCGCTGCCCATGTTATCGTAAATGTACGTAAGGATAGCTAGGAATGTCTTTACTACGATGGGAATAAATGCGGCAGCGTTATCTGTTTTGGGACACCAACTTTGTTAGTGAAAAAAAACTTTGGTTGCTAAGTACATGGATCAATAAGTGGTAGAAAGAAAGATAATACACTTGGGCACATGCTCTGCCAAATTCCACATGGGGGATTTGTAAGAGATTGATGATTATTTTTTCGATCTTCACATGATAGTTTTGTAGGTGAGGCGATAAATAGTGTACCATAACTTACGGATATTGTCCTATTTGTTTAATGCCTAGAGTTGGACACCTGTTGATCGCTTTAAAAAACATTATTGTTTCTACGGGGACATGGAACATGTTACACCTTTCACATTCTAAAATAATGCTATCATGATTCGGTAATTGGCCGGTGAGGAACATGGAATACAAGATGTAGAGCTTCAGGCTTGAGCCTCAGTGAGTACTTTGTGACTAGTTAGTAAGTGGTAAAACGTATAAAAAGATTATTCATCCACAAATACGAAAAGAAGAAAACGTTTATAACCTATGTTAAGTGTGACGATATTGACATTTTATAATGAGAATGTATCAGTAGAAAATAAATATTACACGTGGAAGTATATGTGGCTGACATGATATGATACGTGGATTACTAAGAAGGCGACAATTGGAGTGTTACATTAAAAGATGCACGAGTTATAAGAGGTACGAGCAAATCACTCACGAGATAAAAGGATGCAGTTGCTCGAGTCTAAATTATTCAATGAAGATATATGGACATAATGAATCAAGACAGTAAAAAGGGAAGATTCACGAACCTCTAACTAATGAGGAAGAAGAATCGGAATCGTTACAGAATCTTCATAAATAGTTACGATTGCCAATTATAACGGTTCATCAAAGTCATTAATGCCCATAATGATTTGGTCATAAAAGGAAGAAAACACTACATTTGTAAACTCCTATATAAGGGAAGAGAATTTCACTTGTAAGAACACGTTCTGATTATTATTGGAATATAATTACTTTCTTTTGCTATCAAACGATTACTTTTGCATTTCTTACATTTATTTCTTTCCTTATAATTGAGAGAGTACAGAATTTTTTGGTTATCAGTAACCCGGTTCTTCTAAAAATAGGCTTTGACTGAGAATCTTATTTTTTAGTTAAACAAATTGGTTCCGTTACCGAGAATCTGTTAATCTTCTTACGTTCCAAATCTTTCTCTCTCACAACCAGGTCATGTCAACTGTCAATGAAAACAACCAGCAGGTGGAAGGAACTCCAGTTCCATCACCTCAGGGAACACCACGCACTTCACGAGAAGGATCATGTGAAAGATCTTCTACTCACACAAATGAACAACATGGACATGAGCAAACCGTTGAGCAAGATGTTGTAAATCAGTTTATCGCTGAACACGTGAATAATGCTCTCCAAGCTTTCGTGAGGGGATTTTCAACTGTACCACCAAATCCTCCCCTAAATAATACCGCAACTGTGAAAATTCCACGTCCAGGGCTTGCTAATTCAGGAAGCGGGGGAACTCTCAATGAGTCACGTGATGGGAGACCAGGTACACATAATAATTCTGATTTAGAAACTTTATTACTAATTTTGCAGAAACATGTGAAAGAACAAAACAACTGTATCGAGCAAATACCCGGTGTACCACCTGTGATTAAGGGAGTGAATATCGACAAATATACGCAACAACCCTGGAAACCAAGCGCGGCTCCATTGCCCATTCCCAAGAAGTTCAAAATGCCTGACATCCCAAAATATGATGGAACGACTGATCCATGTGACCATTTCACTGTGTTCACCACATGAATAAAAGGCAATGATTTAACCAAGGAGGATATCGAATCAGTGTTGGTCACAAAGTTTGGAGAAATACTCACGAAAGGGCCGTTAACATGGTATTATCTTTTATCTGAAAATTCTATTGACTCTTTTTCTGAGCTTGCAGATTTATTTATAAAAGCACACTCGGGAGATCAAAAAGTTGAAAAAAGAATGGAAGATATCTGTAAGGTGAAGCAACGGGATACGGAATTGCTTAGAGAATTTGTAGATAGATTCCAACGTGAAATGATGATGCTACCAAGAGTACCTGATAACTCGGCAGCCATGGCATTCGCAAGTAATCCAAACGAAAAATGTTCAGAAGCCACGCGAAGGCTAAACGAAAGCTTAAGAGAATTCTCTGCCACAACATGGAATGATGTATATAACATGTATAGTACCAAACTGCAGATTGAAGAAGACATCGTTGCTCAGCCGAAGGTTGATGAGAAAACAGGTTCGAGGCGTTCGGAATCTGAAAAGAGGTTCAGTAAGAATAGGTACGAGCCTTATATGGGACCTTCAGGGCGAGACACACGTTCCATACCAGAAAATATACGGTCTGACCATAGATTGACAAGCAGAGATTCAGGTTCATCATCATCTAGGTTCGGAAAAGATCGAGGTGTGCGTGATAGGGATACCAACGCAAATGCAAGGATTGGTGACTATAGTTTTAACACCAGTACTTCTGAATTGACAGCTGTTTTAAGGAGTATGGGAGATAAGGTGCGATGGACAAAGGAAATGTGATCAAACCCAAACAGAAGAAATCCATATTTCTAGTGCAAGTTTCATAATGACCACGACCACAAAACATCATATTGCAGACTGTTACAAGGGGAGGTAGAATATTTGTTGTAACAAGGATACTTGACAGATCTGTTCAGCGAGAAAGGTAAACAATATTACATGAAAAATAGACAAGAACCTCCAAAACCTCCATCTCCAAAGAGAACAGTGAACGTGATAAGCGGGAGAGAAGAAGTCAATGGTGTAACGTACAAAGATGCGAAAAAGACGTCAAAACTCACGCGAAGCGAGTTCGTCAAACCTTGGAAGAAGATAACATAACATTTGATGATGCAGATGTGGATGGCTTGATGATTCCTCACAATGATGCACTAGTAATATCTTTACTTATACATGATACTAATGTAAAACGAGTTTTGATTGATCCAGGTAGCTCTGTGAATATTATCTTATTGCGAGTGGTGAACTAAATGCAAGTTGGCGATCAGATGATACCAAAAGCACGTTCTTTATATGGATTCGACAATTCAACCATTATTACGAATGGGGAGATAATGTTAATCACATTTGCGGAAGGAGTCATTAAAGAGACAAAATTTCAAGTAATAGACACGGACATGGCCTATAATGTGATTCTTGCGAGGCCATTTATTCATGACATGGATGTTGTGCCATCTACCTTGCATCAAGTTATTAAGTTCCCTTCAAAACGGGGAATTCAACAAATTCGAGGGGATCAACAAACCTCTAGGAATATCAATTCAGTGGTGCAGTCACACAAGGAAAGCATTGACACAAATGAGGATTTCGTGGAAGACGTGGTAAATCAAATCTCATCTGAAAATGTATCAAAGCGAACCGATATGGATTCAAGATCGGATGTAATTCAAGAACCAGAGGAGAATGAAAATATCAAAACAATAATGGAAGAGCTCGAAGTTGTAGTGTTATTCGAACAATGGCCAGATCGAAATGTTTACATTAGAGCAAAGCTGAGCCCAGGAATGAGAGGTAAGTTAGTTGAATTTTTAAAAGCTAACGCAAATTATTTTGCATGGTCGCATTCGGATATGACAAGTATACCTCCGAAGGTGATGACCCATAAATTGAATAAAGATCTATCATACGTACATGTCAAGCAAAAGAAGAGGAAGCAAGGTGCATTCAAAAATCAAGTGATTTATGATGAGGTACAAAAAATCTTAAAGATTGGTTCAATACGCGAGGTATAATATCCTAATTGGTTAGCTAATACTGTGGTAGTTCCAAAAAAGAACGGTAAATAGTGAGTTTGCGTAGATTATACTGATCTAAATAAAGCTTGTCCAAAAGATTCATTTCCTTTACCGCATATAGATCAATTGATTTATTCTACCGCATGTCATGAGCTATTGAGTTTTTTAGATGCGTATTCAGGTTATAATCAAATAAAAATAGATCATTTGGATGAAGAAAAAACATCTTTTATTATGGACAGGGGGATTTATTGTTATAAAGTCATGCCTTTTGGCTTTAAAAACACTTGAGCCACATATCAAAGGTTGGTGACCAAATGTTTCAAGAACACATGGGGAAGACCATGGAAGAATATATTGATGATATGTTGGTCAAATCTGCACGAGCGGAAGATCATTTTCAACAACTTTCAAATACCTTCGAGATCCTCCGCAACTATAATATGAAATTGAACCCATAAAAGTGTGCCTACGGCGTAGCTTCAGGTAAGTTCTTAGGTTTTCTTGTATCTAATAGAGGTATTGAGCTAAAACTTGTACAGATTAAAGCTATTGAAGAAATTCCTGATATACTCACGAGCAAAAAAGAAGTACAAAGATTGGCAGGTAGTATAGCAGCTCTGGAAAGATTTATTTCTAAGTCTTCGGAGAAGAGTTTCAAATTCTTTTCAGTGCAAAAAAAAAAAGAAAAATTAGTTCGAATGGGATGAAGAATGCCAACAAGCCCTCAAAAATTTGAAGGCATACTTATAAAATCTACCTTTGTTGTCTAAACCAAGAGACTGTGAGAGCACGTTTGTGTACCTCGCAGTTTCAGAAATGGTTGAAGTGCAGTTTTGATACGAGAAGAAAAAGGTAAAAAATCTCCCATTTACTATGTTAGTAAATCTTTGTTGGATGATGAGACTAGATATCCTTATCTAGAAAAACTTGTTTTAGCATTAGTTATGGCATCTAGAAAGTTGAGACGGCACTTTCAATGTCACCCTATTTTCGTAATAATTGCATATCCTTTAAGGAATATTTTGCATAAGGAGGAATTGTAAGGTAGATTAGCCAAGTGGGAAATAGAACTCAGTGAATGTGATATCATGTACCAACCTAGAACTGCAATAAAATCACAAGTTTTAGCAGATTTTGTAGCAGATTTTAGCACAAAAATAGTTCCTCAAGTAGAAAAGAAATTACAAATATTCACCGGGTCTAATCCAGGTACATGGACTTTATTTACTGATGGCTCCTCCAATGTTAAAGGAGCAGGTTTGGGTATTGTTTTAATTTCACCTTCTAGAGAAAGTATAAGACAAGAAATTAAATGTTACCTTATTACTAACAATGAAGCAGAATACGAAGTTGTAATTGAAGGTTTAGAACTGGCACGAGAACTCTCCATTGAGTAGATCGTGATTAAAAGTGATTCTCAACTGGTAGTCAACCATATGCAGGGGACTTACATAGCTAGAAAGAAACGGATGCAACAATATTTGGAAAAGGCGCGAGAATTGATAAGACAATTCCAATCATGGAAGATTGTGCAAATACACAGGGAAGAAAATGCATAAGCAGATGCACTAGCTAACCTTGCATCAGTTTCGGAAATAACTAGTGCAGAAAATGCTATCGTAATACACTTATTTCATTCATTGTTGGGCCAGGATAAAGGTAAGTTTTAATAATCTAACCTGGGATTGGAGAAACGAGATTGTTAATTTTTTGAAGTACAGAACCGTACCTGAAGGCAAAAAGTCTCAGGCGCTTCGACGAAAAGCTGGTCATTACTGTTTAATTCGAGAAAATATATATCAAAAAATGTTTGGTGGACCTTTAGCAAGATGCCTTGGACCTGCTCAAACAAAATACGTGATGAAAGAACTACATGAGTGGCACTGTGGAAATCACGTAGGAGGTAGATGTTTGGTAAAAACTCTAATAAGATCAGGATACTACTGGCCTAAAATGGAGGAAGATGCAGAAAGTTTTGTAGAAAAGTGTGATAGATGCCAACGATATGGCAATAATATGCATCGCCCGGCAAAATTATTACCTACGGTTATTTCCCTGTGTCCATTCATGAAGTGGGAAATGGATAAGTGGGTTCTTTGCCACAAGCTAAAGGAAAGGTATGATTTTGTTAGCGTTGACGGATTATTTTTTCAAATGGGTAAAGGCAGGAGCTTTCAAACAGGTGTGAGAAAAGGAAGTAATGGATTTTATTTGGCGGAATGTTATATGCCAATTCGGAGTGCCAAAAAAAATTGTATGTGATAATGACCCACAGTTTATAGGCTCGAAAGTCACAGAATTTCTTCAGAGTTGGCAAATCAAACGAATAACTTCATCACCTTATCATCTCGTGGAAAATGGACAAGCTGAGTCAACAAACAAGATTATTATTAATAATTTGATGAAAATATTAGAAGAACCAAAAGGCAATTGGCCGAGGTGTTACTAGGAGTATTATGGGCTTATCGAACATCAACAAAGATAGGCACGGGAGAAACGCCATTTTCACTTGTTTATGGTTCAGAAGCCTTAATCCCACTAGAAATAGGAGATCCAAGTACGAGATTCACACAAGCGACACAAGAATCAAATGATGAAGAGTTAAGAATGAATTTGGATTTACTCGAGCAAAGAAGAGAAGCAACCTTAATAAGGATGGCAGCACAAAAGCAAATCATTGAATAGAGAAAGAGGTCTTTGCTGCTTGACTGCGTGAACCAGGTCCAGGTCTTGCATTTGGCATTCCCGTTGTTGACGTCCCATCGAGTTAGCTAGTTAAGGGTGAAAGGGATTTAGGAATGAATAGCAGGCGATACTACAACAGGAAATCTCATCTCAGATACTTCAAGATTGGGGACTTCATTCTCAAAAAGGTTTTTCAATCAACGAAAACAACTAGGGCAAGAAAGTTGAACCCAAATTGGGAAGGTCCTTATAAAGTTCGAGGTATCACTGGAAAAGGTGTTTATGAGTTAGAAACCATGCACGGAAAGGTGTTACCTTCGAATTGAATGTTTTTCATCTGAACAAATATTATTTATAAGCAAGGTAAATACCCTCGGTCAAGTATCACTTAACTACGATTTTGTTTTGTTCAGTTAAAATTATATTAACAATTTTAGATGATAGGCAAAACGATAGCCCACGCCAAATGATGATATTAGACCTGAAAGACACGCGGGATACATAATTATTCCTGGTCTAGGGTTACAACCATTCTAATGGAAATAAAAATGGTAAAGCAGTCATCATCTTAAAATATACCTGCGAGTCCCGTATGTATTTTCCTTTTCAGGAAATGGGCCACATGGAAGGAATAATCAAGTGCTCGAGATTTCATACTTCAAAGCTCTAACACTTGGGGGAATATGGAAGGCAAAGAAGACTAAAAGAGTCAGGATTCGAGTCAAGCCTAGATCAACCCAAAAAATCAAAAGTCAAGAGCAAATCAAGAGCCAAAGAACACAAGCCTGATTCAAAAACCTTTGTATTAAGATCTGATAAAGTGTAAACTCGCGGAAGTAAATTACAAGATCCTACGAGTACGTAGGTTAAGGGCAATGATTAGTCATGGGTTGCAAAATTTACCCTAGAATTTTGTGAAATCGGTTAAAAGGAAAACATTTATGAAAGAATTGTAGATGTTGTACAAAGAGTTACTTGAATACATGTAAAGTGTTACATAATTTGTAAGTTCAAAATACAAAACTTCTTCAAATTATTCAAGAAATTTCGGAGAAATATGTATTTTCCTACTTCTTATTTACACCAATCTGAAGTTGAGACGTCTTCTTCATTAGTGTCGTTTATAAAAGGGCCCTATTTTATAAAAATTCGTGTCTATACCAAAATCACAAAATACTAAAGAATTTTTAAATGCAAATTAAAGGGTAGAACAGAAACTCAAAATGAAATATTACATATTAAACCCGATTAAAACTAAGTATAAAACTAAGTTCAAACCAAGGTATTTGAAATGAACCCAAAAACGGACCAGGGATAAAAACTTTTCAACTATTCCAAAAAAGAAACCAACAAACTTTCCAACAAAAATTCACAGAACACTATGGGGAAGAATCTAAAACAGTACTATCAACAGCGGGAGAGGAAGAATCCAATACGGCATCATCAGCAGTGGGAGAAGATTCAACTTGAGCAGAAGAGGCTTGAACACCAACTTCACCAGGAGTAAGTTCATCACCTTCGGGAACGCCGACCTCAGGTGAGGAAAAGTTTTGACTTTGCTGAGTCTTTTCAATACTTTCTTTAGCTTTTGCAATCTCAGCAGATAAGTCAAAGCATTCCTGGCTAGCATCCATCAATGTTTCGAGGCGTGTGTTCAAAAAAGCCCAGCTTACATTAAGAGTTGATTTATCTTCAAAAGCCTCGTAATCTTTCTCCCATTGCTCAAGTTCAGCCTCCAATTTTTCTCTTTCAGTCAAAGAAGCATCATAAGAAGCCTTCAAAGGGGCGAGTGATCTCTCCAATAATTGGATCTTATTATAAGAGGCACGGAGTTCTTCTTGAGCCTAAGTAAGTGTTTGAACAAGCTCCCCATCATAAACCTCCTTCTGATTAAGAAGTTCTTTCAAACCCCTAATTTCTTCAGTAGCTTTAGCAAGTTGCTCTGCAAATGAAGACTCAACGATGTCTTTGTCCTTTCCCACTTGACTGGAAGAGGCTTTTTCAATATCCAATTCCACTGCCATCTCTTACTCGTTGTTCCAAATCACACTTCTCCTCATCTAAAACTTCTTTTTCCAATTGAAGACCCTTGTATTGTTCCTTCCAGTTGTCCGCTTTCGTATGATAATCTTTGACTAGCTACTCAGTGTGGACAATTCTCTTCATAAGCTTCATGCCTATCAAGTTGATCTACAAAAGAAAGGAAATGAGTTATTATCAAAAAAAGATTTTAAAAAAATCACGAAGAAAATAAAGGAAAAGGCTAAGCCTTATACTTTCAAAGATGAATGAACAATATCATTCATCCATGTTAAGGAGTTGTGGCTTTCCAACTTCGATTTCTCAATAGGGCCAAGTAGAGGTTTTAGCCATACGTCGGCTTGACCAGACTTTTTCAAAAGATTACCATCCTCGAGGACTTCAATGATAACTTTCTTCATCTTATTACTACTGGAAGAACCAACTTCAACATGAGAAGTGGTAGCAATAGGGACAGTTGAGGAAGTGAAAACAGCCACGGAAGGAGCATTAGCAGCAACAACAGGAGCGGGAAACAGAGAACTAATAGGAGCAGACACTAGAAAAGAGACAAGGGATGCTTCTTCAGAAACAAGGCCAAAATATTCAATATCAAACCTACGAAAAAATAACTGATCGCTAGAGTCACGAGGTGCAGTATTCATCTCTTCATCATAGCTCACTAAAGTGGAACTTTCAGGCTCATTCACGGGAACAAGACTTGGAGGAGGGGTGGCTTCATCATCCGAAATAACGCGCATTCTAGCCTGAGGCCTGCACACTAAGGAACCCTCTTCTTGTACCTCTTCACCTTCAGAACCACGAACTCCCTCTGCTTTTCTCTTTGATGAAGAGTTTAAAATCATCTCTTGATCAAGGGACAAAGAAAGTTTTGATGAAGCAATAGACACGGCACTGACACCTCGAATAGGAAACCCTAGCAACTGAAAACAATTTCTTTACCCAAGCATGGAAGTCTGATATTTCTTCAAAAACTTCCATGGTTGCTAAAAAGAGAAAAAACAAACACGAGATCATAAGTTTCTTCTTCACTCATAAAAAAGAGAAAGATGTTTTTAAAAAACAATTATGTGCAAAATTCTATTTTTCTGGAAAAGGCATGTTCTCCTCACCCACCAAACCACTTGTGGGAGAAGCGACAAAAAGGGCGTACCAACCACGATCTTTATCATCTTCAGGACTAACCAAAACCCTTTTACTCTTGCCCACGAGAGCAAAAATCCCTGAACGAAACAACTTAGGGGAATAGAGATGAAGCAGATTTTGAAAGTGAAGGGTAAAGAGGCCAAATTAGAGAGGTATCTTAAACATGCACCAACTCTCCATACGATAGGACCAATCTGTCCTAAGCAAACATTAAAGAAACGGCAAAACTCTATGATCGATGGGTCAATAGGTGGTTTGAAACCTAACTTAAAAGGATATGTATAAACGAAAGAGTAACCGGCTTGGTACGAAGTTATCCTTTGAATAGGACCAGGAACTAAAATTGAAAAATCAGATTTCCACTAGCACTCTCTTCGCAAAAGAGAAATTAAGCCATTAGTAATCTTGGGAAGGATAGACATCGGCACGATCATGGGAATTCATAGAAGTAACTTGATTTCTAATTGATTCACGATCAGTGAAGAAAGAAAATTTTGCATGAATAATTTCATCAACCGTTGGTTCTCTAATGGGTTCACCTGATTCCCTATTTCGGGCAGGAGATCTATGGGTTGAAGAAGCCCTAGTCCTAGAAGAAGAAGGGGTAACAACATTGGGTTGAGAAGCAGAACCGCGAACAGATAAAGATCCTAAGCTACTCAAGCTACCGCCTCTTCTACTCCTAACCGGAGCAACTGAAGGGGGAAGTTCATCTACAATTACTACTCTACGAGGATCGGGATTTGATGAAGATATGGTTGTATAAGAAAACAATACCAATTAAAGAATAAGAACGATTAAAGAACAAGAACATTGTAGATTGAAGGTTTTCGTGAAACTAAAGGCACATGAGGTATTTATAAGAAGAATCAACCGTCATGATGGAACTTCGTGACTGACGCAGCCGCAAGAAAGCCCTAAAAACTGCTGAAGAGTCGCAGACCCAATCGACAAAGGCCACGTGGCACATGCATTAAATGGAAGTGACATACAACACGTTGGTTCTAAAGAAGACACAACGATACATGGGAAATGGCGGCAAAAATTCCCGCCATAAATACGTACCACCTTTCAAATATTCAATTGCAGAATATTCGGCAAGTTGGGGGACTATCTGTATTAGTAAAAAATAAATATTACACATGGAATATATATAAGGCTGACAGGGCATGATACGTGGATCACTAAGAAGACGACAGGTGGAGTGTTACATAAAAAGATGCACGAGTTACAAGAGGTACGAACAAATCACTCACGAGATGAAAGGATGCAGTTGCTCGAGTCTAAATTATTCAATGAACAGACACGGGCAGAATGAATCAAGACAGTAAAAAGGGAAGATTCACGAACCTCTAATTAATGAGGAAGAAGAATCGGAATCGTTACGGAATCTTCATAAACAATTACAATTGCCAATTATAACGGTTCATTAAAGTCATTAATGTTCATAATGATTCGGCCATAAAAGGAAGAAAATGTTATATCCATAAACTTTTATATAAGGGAAGAGAATTTCACTTGTACGGACACGTTCTGATTATTATTGAAATATAATTACTTTCTTTTGCTTTCAGTAGATTGCTTTTGTATTTCTTACATTTATTTCTTTCCTTATAATTGAGAGAGTACGAAATTTCTTGGTTATCAGTAACCCGAGTTATTCTAAAAATAGACTTTAACTGAGAATCTTATTTTTTGGTTAAACAAAGAACAAATACACATATATTGAACTTGAATGAATTGATTGAGAAAAGTAAGAAACCGTAAACATATGAGACAGAAAATGTGACACTGGATAGCCCGAGTTATAGGTAAAATGAAATGGAGAAATATGAATGTGAACAAGAGCAGCACCGAAAACGTAAAAGAGGGGCTGGTCTTTTGGATTTATTCGCGAGGGAATAATAACGTGACATATGGGAAGATGACTGGGTCCCAACAGCAGATGCAAACAAAATAAAAGAAGAGTGCATAATTCATAGTCCCAAGTCTAATTGCTCCCCACCGCAATGTAGGGCTGCCGCAATTTGCTCCCAACTTAGGAAAGATTGATCATTGATACATACATCTCAACTTCGCCTCATATCATCACGATGATTAATTATAATGACTAGTAAACAAGTTTAATTTCAACTAATTACTAACCACGCCGAGGATTGGCCCTCAAGCAAAGCACGAAAAGAAGCTTTTGTTATTATTACCGATGGTTTTTTTGATTGTCACTTGTGTCAATTTAGGAAACTAAATTGATAAGAGTATTTTTTTTCTCCTCAATTACAATTCAAATTAAATCTAACGAGGTTTTAAAAAGGTGCATGATCCTTCATGCACATCAAAATATCCGGGAAAAGAAAAGCGAGAAGAAGCTAAACTTAACTTGATTCGAGAAAAATCAAACATTTGGAGGTCCGGAGAGCCACTGCAACGACTCGACCGGTCGTTTTGAGAATTTAAGCTTTATTTGGTGGCGTAAGGTCTTGAACAGCTTCACATTGTGAATATTGTGTTGTGTGCATGGTTGAATTCAGTTAACGGACGATCCAGAGTCGAATTGGAAGAGAGATTTTAATTTTGGAAGATTAAGCGATGAGTTTTGACCGGAGATTTGACTTTTGTGTAAACGGTCCCGGAATGAGTTTTGGGTAATGTCAACATCTTCATATGATGATTTTAAACTTAGGGGCGCGTCCGGAGTTGGATTTGGAGGTCCGTAGAGTAATTTGAGGTAATTCGGCGAAAGTTGGAAAATTTGAAGTTTGAAAAATGGAGAAGTTTGACCACAATTGACTTTTTGGGATATCGGGGGTCGGAATGCGATTCCGAGAGTTGGAGCAGCTCCGAGATGTCAATTGGGACTTGTCTGCAAAATTTGGCGTCATTCCGGGTTGAATTGATAGGTTTCGGCACGAGTTTAGAAGTTTGAAGATTTGAAAGTTCATAAGTTCGATTCATGGTTTGATTCGTCGTTTCAGCGTTGTTTAATGTGATACGAGACCTCGAGCGAGTCCGTGTTAGGATATATGACTGGTTTGTGTGATTGGACGGGGCCTCAAGTGTGTTTCGGGGTAGTTTCGGATCTTTTCGGGATGTTGTGCAATAGCTGATGCTAGTGTCTGATGTTGTTCTTCGCGTTCGCGAGGATCCTCTCGCATTCGAGAAGAAGGATTTGGCTTCAGGGACTTTGTTCTTCGCATTCGCGAAGAAGAAAATCTCTGTTACGTAGGTCTTACTTTGGAGGTTCATATCTCACAATCTATAAGGAATTTGAAGATGATCCAAAAACGAAAGTTGTAGCCCTTTTGAGTATAGTTTTCGAAAAATTAAACTATTTAGCATTTGGATTTGTGTACAAAAAGTTATGGCTGGTACACTACAGGCTGTCCGAGAAGATGAGGAAGAAATTTGTCTTGCACAGGGCTGACTTTGGCAGCTTATATCTCAAAATCTATAAGAAATTGGAAGATGACCAAAACATGAACATTGTATATCTTGGTGTCTAGTTTTCAAAACATTAAACCATTTCTCATTTTGAAATTTTGTACTAAAAGTTATGGCCATTATACTAGAGGTTGTCCGAGAAGAGTATGAAAATCGCTTTTGAGATTTTTGTTCATCGCGAACGCGATGGGTGGGCCGCGAACACAAAAAAGGAACACTTGGGCAGATTTTAATTTTCAAAAATGAGGGTTTTGAGTTCATATCACAAAATTTAATTGGGGGCTCGGTAGAAGGCGATTTTTGGAGAGATTCGTGCGGGGGTGTTTGGGGTAAGTGATACTTACCTAGTTTTGGTTAGTTCTCATGATTATGTCTTTAATTTCAACATTAAATTAGTGATTTAGAGTGAAAAATTGGAGAAGATTTGAGAAAAAATTTTAGGCCGAATTTTGGGATTTTGATCGAGATTTTGCGGATTTGAGTAAATTTGATATGGTTGAACTCATTTTGGAATGGGTGTTCGGATTTTATAAAATTTGTCGGGTTCCAAGGTGTGGGCCCGGGAATCGACTTTTGGGTCAATTTTTTAGATTTTTGTAAAGATCGAAACTTTATTATCCGGAATAGTTCCTTATAAGTTATATATGTGTTTTGAAGTTGTTCTAGTTGGATTTGAACCGTCCGGAAGCCTTTTCACCCGAGAAGTCCATTTTAGAGTACCGGGTTGTCGTCTTTGAGGTAAGTATCTTGCCTAACCTTGTGTGGGGGAATGTTTTCTTAGGATTTGAGTCTTCTGTGTTGATTGTAGTCCGTGTACGCGAGGTGACGAGTGCGTGCTCGGACTTATTTGCGGAAATTTGGCCTTTTAGGAATCTTAGGTCCTTATATTCGTTGAGTATGAATTGTTCTTGGCATGATTGAATTTTCTAAATTCTAGTTTCATCTTTACCTGCTTAAATGTAGATTTTCTTACTTTTGGATTTACTCATATTGTATATTTGACTCCTAATTGACATATCTGAAGATTTTTACTCCTTCTTACTGTCATGGTATGTCTTCTTAACTGCTTATCATTAATTGTAATTATCTTTATCTCATCCTATAATTGTTTGGCCTCAGCTGAAGTAAAGATTATTTTCATGTTGCTTGTCCTTAAGTGAAATTGCTGAAACACCCTCGAGATTGCCACCCTTAAAGGAAGTTTGGATAGATTATACCTTAGTTGACTTACCCATACATAGAGTTATTGAATTCGTGTTAGTTTCTTGTTGCCAACCCGTGTATTTAGGTACGACTGTTACATATTATTTCCTTCCATGTTGAGTTGTTCGTAAAATGCCTAGCATTCATTATTGTGTTTATTTCTTGTGAACTAGTTTGCCTATCTTGTGATCGAAAGGTTCTTGAGTTAATGTACTTATTCTATCTTGAACTATTGTCATTGTTGTTGTTGTACTTGTTGTGGTGATGCACGAGGTTTCTGTCGTGCCGTGTTTACTATTGATATTGCACATGCGGCGTGATAAGGTGGGATATGAAATTGAGGGTTGTGCATGTGTTGAGACAAGGTGGGAACATGATTATGCATGTGTCGAGAAACAAGGCGGGCATATACTTTACTACTGCACACGTGGCGAGACAAAAAGGGCTATGTCAGGAATTTTTCGTTATAGCAGTGTTGGCCTGGTGGAATTCTTTGTTGTTGATATTGTGTAATGGTTCACTTGTTATGTGAGTTTATTTGTCTGAAAGTTTGTGAGAAGACGTTGTACGTGTTGCGCCTTTCTACCTCCTTATGCTCATTGACTGTTAATTTATGTTAGGACACATGCACAAGCATACACTTAGTTTAGCTCTTTTATTGGGTTCTTGTTGTTGTCGAATATAGATACCCATGTTGTACTTACCATATGTGTGGAAATGACCCCAATTGACACGTGAGGCGTCCGTGCAGTTATTACCTGAAATGAGGGCACAAGATGCCAATGTTAGAATTCAGCTATTGGGATCCGTGAGTGGTGATTTGAGAACCTCATGAAAATGATGACGAACTTGATGTAGAAGTGGTTGAGTCATTACTTGCCCGTATTGTATATTTACATTCTAGATTTTGTTTGAGTTCTATTCACCCTTTTGTGCTATTTCATGTTTCCTGTTGATACTTTTTGTTTTTCCTTCCTTATCGAATTTACTGTATTGTTAGCTATATTGCGTAGCCTTTATGTGTTTATCGTTTTTTTCATTATTCCTATATTTATAATTGTTCAGTTCATTAGACCAGGGGGCGTCTCGACTAGTCCTCGTCACTACTTCACCAAGGTTAGTCTTGATACTTACCGATCACCGTTGTGATGTGCTCATACTACACTTCGGCACATTTTTGTGCAGATTCCAAGTTTTGCATAGTCGGTCGATCGATAGTTAGCAGCGCGGTTGCTATTGTGAGACTCAAGGTAATACCGCTCCAGCGTTCATGGGTTTCGGAGTCACCGTCTTATTTTGTTCATACACTGTTGTATTTAATTCTGAACAGCGGTATTTAGGAGTTATAGTGTAAACTTCTGTAGTGCTTATGACTTGTATTTACCGAGTTTTGGGAAGATATGTAATGTGTAGAGATTTATTTCAAAAAGCACTTAAATGATTCTTATATTATAATTGATGTATGTTAATAATAGGCTTACCTAGTTCTTAAGGCTAGGTGCCGTCACGATACCCAACGGAGGAAAAATTGAGTCGTTACAGTCACAAAGCTTTATCATAAGTTCAGGGAACACCATTAAATTGTACCGAGTGAGAGTATTCACATTTCTTAATTTTAGACATATAATTATTAATATGCGTATACAACTTAGTTCGGTAGCATATGTATCCCTTCAGAAGATTATTAAATCTCAACTCATTTTAATTATAAAATTTGGTACTTAATTTTGGTGCAGTGGAAATCTGGCATTGAAGTCACGTGAAAATGGACAAATAGGTAGATCCACGCTTGATTTTATTCAGGTCCTCTTTTTTAAAAAAGGTTCCTCTTTAGGTGGTGACGGTACAAAAAGATAGTACTATCTTGTTTCAAGTGTCAAAATTAGTTAGGGTTCACGACTTCAATTTTCACTAGTCAATAAGCCCCTGTTCCAAAATTTCCTCCTTTTGAAAAACAATTGTTTTGGTTGCCCCTGTTTGTTATTCGGCTTTGCACCATCATATGCAGCAAATAACTGAGCAACCAAAGTAGTTCACCAATATGAGTGTTAAATGTCACTCCCTACTCTCAAGATTCATCCATAATATATCAGAGTACAGTACATTGGGTTGGGCATATCCCATTCATACCAAAATACGTTGGCTCATATAAATAATCATATTCAACAATTCTATCTCAAGGCTAACCAAGAGGTCATAATTCAAAACACAAGTTTTGGTAGGATTAGTTAATTCATTTCAAAATATAATGTCATGAGTTCTAATCAACGTCACAAGTTTGAACAAAACCGTCTAAAACATTCCCTGTTTGCTAAATAAAAAAATACGATCCCCTGAAGTTTGGACAGCACATAAATGCACCCACAAGAATAGAGTATGTTTAATGAGGATAAGACAAATAATTAAGGTCGAATTCACCAATTTCTAGGTAAATGTTGATGTTTCCAAGTATTAAAGCACCAAAAACTTTGTTTCATATTACGTACTATTGTTCTACACTGACATTGGAGGAAAACATCTATATTATAGTCGCAGAAATGTCAATATAAAGCAGCGCTGCACATTTTGAGTAACAATCTACACTACATTAAAGCATCTCTTATCCTGTATTACAACATTAATTTAGCACATAAAAATACAAACATACAACATTTGATCATGTTTCTTTCTCTTCTCCTAATCCACCCCAATCCAACAAATAAAAGTGGGGAGTCATTAATTTAAGCACAGCCACGAGGAGCAAATCCTAAGCGAGAACCAGCAAGATCAAACACTACCCTAAAACCTTGCTGCTGAATGTTCCCAATAATTGACAATCCACTCATTGTACCTGCAAATGCAAAGCAGAATGTTCCATCACTGTCCACCGGAATCAAGTAATTCGACGCCGGTAATGACACGTCAGCTCCCTTGAAATGCAGAACCACCGTCGGCACTTTAACTTCCGTCTTCCCTGACAGATCAAAACACGTGTCGAACAACGAGAAATCCGGTGCTCTCTTCAGATTTGCAGCACCCATTCTGAAAGCGTCCCTCAGTGCCACGTAAGCAGGTCGGGTCAACCGGGTCACTGAAGTTCCTGAATCCACTATCACCCCGCCATCACCGGCTGCGTCTAGCTTGAACAGTGACGGCCTAATGGATGGAACCCTAGTGCCGCCGACGCTGATTCCGGTGAGCTCAACGTAGTAAAACGTGTCGAGTTTTGGGTTAGTGACGAGTGGGGTAAACACGGCGGTTCGAGAAACTGCTGATTCACCGAAGACTATATAGGATGGTCTAGACGAAGCAGAACGGTCAACAAGGCAGTAGGAGAATTTTCGGCCGAATCGCCGACCGGCTTGAGTTGGAAATGACAGTCTTCCCCGGCCGAGACCCAGTAATCCGGCGGCTCCCACGAATAAACCTTCATTATCGTGGCCGCATCCAAGGGCCACGTTGTTGACACGTGTCTTGCGGAAAGTTAACGTTTCAGTTGAAAAATCACCGACGGTGAAAGAACCGTCGCCGTAGGAAACCTGGTAAAGGCACTTCTTGCGATTACAGCCCGGAGAATCTAACCGGCGGCACAAAGGGGACCCACATGAAACACCAAGGAAGGAGGACGATTTAGTCGGGTCAAAAACCGGGTCGGATTGAGTGTAGCATTTCTTGCAAGGAGAACACTGGATCCAAACGACGTCACTTCCAGTGTCCAACACCATGTAAGCATACTTGGGAGGAGTACCAACACCAAGGCGCGTGAAGTACTCGCCACTACCCTGAGCGAGTCCAGAAGTAACAGAACTAGAGAAGTCCCTACTGCCGACGACATGGTGCCCTCCGCCGCGGCGGCCGACGGTGATATTAGCTGCGGCGAGGTCTGAAAGTGCCTTAGCTCTAGCAGCGTCACGTTGGAGACGGAGTTTGAACAAAGCGTGAGGTGTAGCATTGAAGGATGAAGGAGATACTACGTCGACGTGATGCAACTGTACAGAAAGTGTGTTATCCGGATCCGAGTTTGACCCATCACCGGAAAGTTGTTGGGCTTCGAAATCTTCGGTAGCCCATGAGAGGGACTGAGACTGGGAGTTGGGGAGGGAGTTTAAGACTAATGTTTGGTATTGAGGGGAAGTGGAAGACACAGAAATGGAAAGGAGGGAAAGGAAAATGGAGGAAAAAGTGAAGAGGAAGGAAATGGAAATGGGTTTTCCTTCCATTTTACAGAGAGATTTGGGGAAGGAAAAATGGTGAAGTGAGAGAGGGAAGGGGAGAGCATTGGGAGTATAAATAATGGGGTGACAAAGATAGTGTTTTTTTTTGGTCTCGTGTGTGTCGACTGTGGCGGTGATGTGTGTAAAAGAAAAAAAGAAAAGAAAAGAAAGGTTGTTTCTTGTTTGGAGTTATACGTTGGATATTTTTACTACAACACAATAAGTATGTATGGGTCTAATAAATAATCTTAAGCTAAAGATATGCATCTTTCTTCCTGTAAAGTACGTGGGTCAATATAATAAATTTCAGTTTATAACTAATTGAGTTTTATTTGATCAGTCAGCGAGCCTTTGGAGCAAGCAAGAGTCATGTCTACCAAAATGTGGTATAAGATTATGAGTGAGTTTAGTTCAGGGCCCCTAGAGGGTCAAGCAATTAAAACAATTGCTTTAGGTCCCAAAATTTTAAAAGTCCTAAAATTATAGGGGCTTCAAATATCTTTTTTTTTGTATTTTATTTTTTATATGTGTTCGGTATTTGTATTGAAGCCCTGATTAATTTGATTTTGCACCGCCTAAGACTTAGTAGAAAAGAAAGCACAACCCAAACCCGAAATATCTGATAAAGTAGGTTAAATTATATTCATCCCACCACAATCCTTGGAGGTGGTGCCCAAGTTTTATCAATAATAGATTTATAAGTTAGCTTTTTAAAGAAAAAATTTAATATTTCAAAATAGAAAAGTAAAATCTTTTATAAAAAGTAAAGATAACTTTTAGTTTGTTATTGATATAATTGTTTGAGAAAAAAAATCGAAGAAAGAGAATTATTGCCCTAAATCCTTACCCTAAATATAAAATTTTACGTTATTTACATATTAGATCGACATCATTAGTGAACTACCTATATTATTTTTCTCTTTTTTACATTTCTCATTAGAAAACGTGTAATAAACTTTAGAGTCTCTATTTTAATATCTCTAATAATCTGGACGGAAAAGGTCCAAATATGCATGTGACTTATGCGAAATAGGACAATTATGCCCGTCGTTATTAGTTTGGCCCAAATATGTCCAAACCGTCCAATAGTTGTGCAAATTTGCCCTTATTTAACAGAACCAATATTTCTTTTTTATTTTTTATTAAATAATACCAAACCCGTCCTAAAATCTGCCGACCCGACCCGATCCGACCTACCCCTAATTCTAAAAGACCCAAACTTTCCTTTTAATTCTCTTAACCCGTTTCCTTCAGTCTTCTTCTGTTCGCCTTCTTCCTCTGCCCGCCTCTTCCGTCTGCCTTCTTCTTCCCGGTGTCTTCTTCTCTGAGTATGACAAGCTACGGTTTTTCATCTTCTGACTAAGGTATGCCAACTTTATTCTTTATTTGTGTGTTGTATATGGATTTCGAATTGTGAGTTGTGTGTTTCATATGTAGGGACAAGCTATGCTTTGTTAGAATCCATTATAGAGTAATATTATTTCTGATATTTTTTTATATTTTAATACACTAAAGAACAAAATACAGTCAGTTAATTTGATAATTTTGATGGTTTTGTCGGGTGGTTGGGTCTTTTTGTATTTTAATACATTAATTTGATAATAGTGGACAGGATTTGCTATTTTTTTTTTGTCTGCGTTTTGAATATGGCTTTATATATACTGGTGTGGTTCCTTCTTTGTCCCTTTTTCAATACCTTTACATGTGAAGTCCTTCGAAGGTGATTGATAAAGTGGACTTGGTGTTTCACTATGGGGGTAACTGGGTCTTTTCTCCCGAGATAGTATATAACAAGATGTCAGTGCACACTTTGTCTGGTTATGTCTCTTATCTTGTTAAATATGATTTTATTTGTGAAGAGTTTACAAAAAAGTTAGGGTTTAGCTCTGTCGAACAACGTTTAGTGACTGGACCTTCGGGGAGGTACTATTTGGTAACTGATGACGAAGGTGTGAAGACTCTTCAGTCCTTGTTTTCTAAAGACTTCAAGGTGATTAATTTATTTGTTGTTGATGAGTCTGAATTAAAGGTAGTTGCTCAAAATATTACTCATCATACAGAGACATATTCTATAGACATTGATGTAACTTCTGAATGCGAACATAGTCTTGGGGGAAGTGAATTTGATGAATCAGATTGTTTTGAGGATGGTTCTATAGAACTTGATGGTATTGCCAAAGAAAAGAAGATGGTTGTAACTAATAAGCTAGAACATTTTAAGGATTTAGAGGTAGGTATGACATTTAAGGATATTTTAGAAGCTAGAAGGGCAGTAAACTTCTATGCACTAGTAAATTAAAAAAGGATTAAAGTTGCTCAAAACTGATACGACTAGGGCTAGTTACAAGTGTGTTGAAGGCTTCCCTTTTAGACTGTATATTTCAAACGATAAGAAGTGTCCTACCATTAGAATCAAAACATTGAAAGATGAACATACATGTGATCCATGTTTCAAAAATGCTAGGGATGACCAGAATACTTTGACCCAATTTTTTAAGAGAAAGGTGCAATACAATCCTAAGTACAAGTTACAGGATATGAGAGTTGAGTTGGAGAGTGGTTTTGATTTAAATGTGTACAAAAGTAAGCTCAAAAGGGCCAAGGGTTTGGCTCTTAAGAAGTTGGAGGGCAGTTTTGTTGATGACTATAACAAACTCGAGGCATATGGACAAGAAGTAAGACAATCTAATCCGGGCAGTGATGTTGTGATCAATTTATCAAAGAATGCTCTTGAAGAAGGGAAAAGAAAGTTCTTAAGGATGTGTGTATGCTTCAATGCATTGAAAAATTGGTGGAAAAGTGACTTGAGACCATTGATTGGGTTGGATGGTACCTTTCTTAAGGATAGATTTAAGGGTCAGTTGTTAGTGGCTATTGGTCAAGATTGTATGAACCAATTTTATCCTCTTGCATGGGTTGTGGTAGACAAGGAAACTGCCAGGACTTGGGGTTGGTTTTTAGAGTGTTTGAAGCTTTCTCTGGAGCTAAATGATGGACAAGCAATGACTTTCATATCAGATATGCAAAAGGTAAACACTTCAACTTTCATCTCTGATTCTCTTTTATACACTTATATATTTTACCTTTTATGACTGTTTTTTCCTGTTTTATCATAGGGGTTAATTGATGTTGTGCAGAATGTACTTCCTGAAGCTCATCATAGGTATTGTGTAAGACATATTGAGGCAAATTGGCAGAAGAAGTGAAGAAGTGGACATATGAAGAAGTTGTTGTGGTGGTGTGCTTGGAGCACTTATGAAGAAGATTTCAAAGATCAACCAAAAAAGATGGGAGAGCTATGTGAGGATGAAGATGCTTCTGCTGCCAAAGATCTCCTGCATTATCCTCCACATTCTTGGTGTAGAGCATATTTTGACACTCAATGTAAAAACATGATGGTCAACAATAATTTCACCGAGTCGTTTAATGCATGGATTCTTGAAGCTAGACATATGCCAATTATCAAGATGCTCGAGGAGATTAGAATAAAGGTTATGAATATGTTGGCTATCAATGAAGATAAAATCAGGTAATGGTTAGTTACAATGAAATGTTCTGCTTCTATTTTACACTACTTGTATTTTGACTCCTATCTATTTTGTCAGAAAATGGAATGGTGACTATAGTCCAAGTGCTTTGATGCTTTACAATGACTATAGGGAAATTGCTCATTATTGCAAGGTTGAGTTTAATGGTGACTTTGGATATGAAATCACATAAGGTGATGATAGACATACTGTGGATCTTGAACATAAAAAATGCACTTGTAGATTATGGCAACTTTCTGGGATCCCTTGCCCCCATGCTATCAAAGCTATAATATATGATAGGGTATGAAATATTTTAAGTTTGTTTTCACTATTAAGCTCATATTTTCCAAGTTATCTAATTAGTGTTATTTCTTGCTTTTCAAAGGGTGATCCTAAGGAACAAATACATTGGTACTATAGCAGAGAAGCATATTCCTTGACTTACAAGCACAAGTTTCAACCAGTTAGGGGTATAAAATTCTGGAAAATTGATCCTAGCCAAGCAATGGATCCACCTGAAATTGCCAAGACTGTGGACATACCCAAGGTAAAGAGAAATAGAGAACCTGATGAAGCAAGCAAGAGGAAGGGGGAGTGGAGTTATTCAAGAAAAGGAACTGTGATGACATGCAACAAATGTGGTGGAGAGAACCACAATTCTAGGACTTGTTTCAAGGTAAAACAAACTTATAATGAAAATTTAAAGTATTACAACTTCTTATTAACTAATTCTTTGGATGGCAGAGCAAAGATAGTGGAGAGGGTGCAACGACTCTTAGGACTGAAGATGATTGGGTGGACCTTGAATCTGAAACTGAAGCACAAACACAACAATCTGTTTACTCTTCTCAAGTCACAACACAACAATCACAAGCTTATGGTCCAGAGATTGGCGATGAGGAAGATCCACCGTTGAGGCCACAAATCATCTCTGAGTCACAATCAGTACTTAAGGAATGAAGGCTGAAAGCAAGACTACCAACTGGGACTAGAAGGATTTAATTTACTGGGGGTGTAGATGGAGTGTATATGCCGACAAACTTGCCTTACTCACCAATTAAGGCAACCTGGAAGGGGAAAGCTACGGTTACACTTAACCAGCTCCAAGCTGAAGTAAGAAAAAAAAAAAGATGGAGCCAAATGGGGAAGGAGTCCCTGTACCAAATGCTGAAATTTAGCATAAGTTGGCTAATTATTTTTGTGAAAAAGTTAAGGAACTTAGTTTATGGATGACTATTGATTTTTGGTGAATTTTATGTTGGTTTAACTTAATTCTATGCTGGTTATAGAAGTATTCTGCCCGTATGGTTATTTACAGATTTGGTTAAGTTCTTGGTATGAGTATTCTGTTTATATGGTTATATAACCTGTGAAATGATCAACAAATGTTTTAACTGATATGCATTCTATCCGTATGGTTATAGCAGTACAAGAACTGTTTTGCAAAAGGAAAAAGATGACTGTCTTGGAACAGATTGTTTCCTTGATTGTTCTATGTGGTACCAACTACAACATACAATCCTTGATGTAGCTTCCTTGATTGTTCTATGTGGTACCAACTACAACATACAATCCTTGATGTAGTTTCCTTGATTGTTTTAATAGATTATTTCCGCAAGTAACCAGTTTCAGATTTATTACTTTAAAAGAAAAACCTTTCTTCAAAATGGCTTTAAGTGCTTATTTTGTCTCATAGAGTAAGTATGAGGTAATACTCTCATTTTTTATTGTACAATGGCAGTGTCTAGGCCAAAGAGAAGAATGGAGTCACTTGTTGAAGGAATCAGCTCCTTGACAAACAGTGACAACTTTGGCATAACAGCTTTTATCATACAGAAGTTAGTAACCATTACATTTTATGTGTAAATATTAATCCAGTGTCAAAAATCTAGTATCTGAACTTCAACAGCTTCAACAAATCGAAAATGCATAACATTGGGACACTAGCTATCTTGCTTCATTTCATTATCTAAACCAGTTTGGCTAGGCATATGCAACTTTGGATAATCCAGACCAAGACGTTAGGAATTGTTGGGAAGCACCAACTTCACAACACATTAATATTTAAACAAGGCATACCCCAAAGATTCTTTGACACTGCCTAACATCGATCGCATGATCGACGCCACGGTCAGCCACGAGATCCTTACCTTTCTTGATGCCTATTCCGGGTACAATCAAATTCAGATGAACTCGGAAGACCAAGAAAAGACTTCATTTATCACCAAGTACGGAACATACTATTATAATGTAATGCCATTCGGGCTAAAAATGCAGGGGCTAATTACCAACGCCTAGTAAATAAAATATTTGAAGAACAAATAGGTAAGTGAATGGAAGTGTATATTGATGACATGCTAGTTAAGTCCATGCGCGCAGAGGACCATTTAGCTCATTTGCAGGAAACGTTCGAGATTTTGAGCAAATATAACATGAAGCTCAACCCCGAGAAATGTGCTTTCGGGGTCGGTTCGAGCAAGCTCCTTGGCTTCATGGTGTCGAATAAAGGGATAGAGATCAACACCGATAAAATCAAGGCCATCGAAGACATCACCGTCGTGGACAGTGTAAAAGTCGTACAGAGGCTGACTAGACGGATAGCTGCCTTACGCCGATTCATCTCGAGGTCATCGTATCAAAGCCATAGATATTTCTCTCTACTCAAAAAGAAGAACAATTTTGCGTGGACCCCGGAATGCCAACAGGCATTAGAGGAATTGAAGCGATACTTATCGAGCCCACTACTTCCTCACACTCCGAAGGCAGATGAGAAACTTTACTTGTACTTGGCAGTATCAGAAATTGCGGTAAGTGGTGTCCTGGTTCGAGAAGAGCAAGGTACGTAATTCCCTATTTATTACATAAGTCTAACTTTAGGAGAAGCAAAAACTAGATATCCTCACTTAGAGAAATTGGCACTTGCACTGATAAGCGCCTCTAGAAAGTTAAAGCCATATTTTCAGTGTCACCTATATGCGTATTAATCACTTACCTACTTCGTAATATTTTGCACAAGCCCGAGCTGTCGGGTCGATTGGCCAAATGGGCCGTCGAATTCAGTGGGTATGATATCGAATATCAACCCCGAACGGCCATAAGGTCTCAAATTTTAGTGGACTTCGTGGCCAATTTCACACCAACCCTCGTAATCAGGTACATCATCGGCGGTATGGACCCTTTTCACAGATGGTGCTTTGAATGTGAAGGGGTCCGGGTTAGGCATCATTTTGAAGCCGCCCACAGGTAACACTATTAGGCAATCTATCAAAACTTCTAAGTTGACTAACAATGAGGCCGAGTACGAGGCCATGATTTCAGGTCTCGAGCTAGCTAAAATCTTGGGGGCAGAAGTCATTGAAGCCAAATGTGACTCTTTACTGCTGGTGAACCAAGTAAACAAAACCTTCGAAGTTCGAGAGGATAGAATGAAAAGATATTTGTACAAGTTGCAGGTAACTTTGCATCGTTTCAAGGAATGGACTTTACAACATGTAATTCAAGAAAAAAACACTAAGGCCGATGCGCTTGCAAATTTGGGGTCATCAGTCGAGGAGGATGATATCATCTCGGGGACTGTCGTTCAACTCTCGAGGTCCATGATCAAGGAAGGCCATGCTGAGATAAATATATTGAAGGAATAAATATATTGAATACTTGAAAAACGGAAATCTCCCATCGGACCCTAAAGAGTCGAGGTCCCTACGAACCAAAGTTGCTCGATTCACGTTGGCTGAAGATGGAACACTATACAGAAGGAAATTCGATGGACCACTGGCAGTATGTTTAGGACCAGGTGACATCGATTATATTTTACGAGAGGTCCATGAAGGCACTTGTGGGAACCACTCCAGTGCCGAATCACTGATTCACAAAATCATTAGAGTGGGATACGATTGGGATAACATGGAAAAAGACACTAAGGAGTTCGTTCAAAAATTTGATAAATGTCAAAGATTTGCACCGATGATCCACCAGCCCGGAGAATAACTTCACTCGGTCCTATCCCCATGGCCATTCATGAAATGGGGGATGGATATCATCGGCCCTTTGCCATCGGCCCCCGGTAAAACTAAGTTCATTTTATTTATGACTGACTATTTCTCTAAATGGGTTGAAGCACATGCTTTCAAGAAAGTCAGAGAAAAAGAGGTTATACACTTCATCTGGGATGACATTGTGTGTCGATTCGGGATACTCGCCGAAATAGTGTGCGACAATGATTTATCGGTAGCAAAGGGACGAAATTCCTCGAAGACTATAAAATAAAAAGGATATTGTCAACACTGTATCACCCTAGTGGGAAAGGACAGGCCGAGTCGACGAACAAGATTATCATTCAAATCCTAAAGAAAAGGTTGAACAACGCTAAGGGGAAATGGAGAGAAATTCTACCCGAGGTCCTTTGGGCATATCGGACAACATCGAAGTCCAGTACGGGGGAAACTCCGTTTTCTTTAGTATATGGATCTAAAGCCTTGATTCTAGTCGAAGTCGGGGAACCCAATGCCAGGTTTTGACTGATAACAGAACAATCAAATCACGAGGCTATGAATTCTAGCATCGAATTATTGGATGAAAAAAATAAGTCGCGCTATGGTTTCACAAAAGCAACGAATCGAGAGATACTACAGTAGAAGAACCAACCTTCGCCACTTCAGAGTCGGGGACTTAGTCCTAAGTAAAGTCACCATCAATACTCGAGATCCTAATGAAGGGAAGATTGGCCTGAATTGGGAAGGACCCTACCAAGTCCTCGACATCGTCGGAAAGGGATCTTATAAGCTTGGCACGATGGATGGCGAACAAGTGTCTAATAATTGGAACATATCACTTCTCAAATGATATTATTGCTAAGGTATGACTTTATCATTTTTTTCATTTGTATATTCAATACTAACTCACTGCAGGTATTTGATCGAAGATATTGAGACCTTAGGGTTTAAAGCACACATTGCGCTCTTTTTCCCTTAGATCGGTTTTTGTCCCAAATGGGTTTTTCCGGCCAGTTTTTAACGAGGCAACAATTATGTGCTACCTAAGGACAATTCAACTGTATCCAAGGTTTCTTTACAATTCAAGGAAAGTACTTTGTGTCAAAGGGTCTCGATAGGGAAATTTTGTAAAGGGCCAAACGGGTCAAATGAACCGTATCCATATAGATTAGTTGAGCCCCGATGGCAAAACATGTACGCACATGTAAATTATTCAAAGAAGCATTATTTATATATCAAACATCTTGTGTCTCAAAGAAAATTGTCTACTATATGATCTCCATACTTATGATTTTGTGAGAAATGGCTCAAGGGCCAAGTACAAATATACCTCGTACACTCGGGGACTGCCGTTGACGATCGACATATTCGAGTTATCTAAACTCAAACTCATAAGCCTTAAGGAGGCACCCCTCGATCTACAGGCCAAGGCCATCATCCTCGGGGACTAACACTTCGTACTTGTTCGAAGTGTTATTGGGAAATAAGCCCAAGGGGAATACCCAAAGGCTACGGCCGAATTAATGCGGCTCAGAGACGTATGAATCCCTCGATAAAATAGGCCTTCGAATTCTAACACAAACATGCTAAGGCACAAAAGGAAAAGGGGTTTCAATCATCATCGAACCCTCAAAAAATCCAATGGGTAAAGAATACATGCTAAGGCATAAAAAAATTTCTTACTAAGTCTTTTAAGCCGAAAGAGGGAAAATATAGCCATCTTTTAGAGGCCATATCGGCCCAATATAAAGAGCCTAAGGGCCAATACACTTAGAGTTCGAGATCTTGTTCTCACTCAATTCGGACCTAGGGGTTCCACTATTCCGAGCTAAAATAAAACTGACTTAAATATAGCTCGAGGATTCATCATTATTTGATATAAAAAACTAAGGGGTCTGTGTTATATTTTAGAACCATATTCCAACTCAACTACCGTGGTTTCGATAAGGCCACCCCAAAACCAAAATCTCGAACGCATCGTTCGAAGCATAAAATTGTGCTACAGTTTTACAAGGCACAAAACATGTTTGAAGATAAAAATTAAGAAGGCATTCAAAAGAAAATTTTCTTTATATATATAAAGAAAGATGTATACAAGAGACCGACAAGGGTCTTACAAAAAAGAAAAATAAACAAAGTCCTAACTATGGTCGGGGTCGACCTCTTCATCGGGGAAAACTTCTCCTTCAGGCCCCTCGCCGTTGTCAGATCCACTTCGACTGCCTTCATCATCATCTTCATCATCGGAGGAGGCAAGCAGCTTGGCATCAGCTTCAAGCACCTTAGCCTGAGCTATCTCCTCAGAGAGGTGAAAGTCTCGAGCGTGGATTTCTTCGAGGGCCTCCCTCCGGGATTTTCACTTCGCCAAGTCATTACTTCAACGCTCTCGATCAGAATCCTCCTTTAGCTATGTTTGAGTAGCCTCAACATCGGCCAGATACATGGCTATGGACTTATCATCCAAGACATTCATCTTTTTGACCTACGCCTTGGCATTAGCAAGCTCGGCTTCGAGCTCATCGGTCTTTTTGGCCTAGGCCGAGCTTTTTGCTTTGGTGCTCCGAAGTCGAACCTCGACCGATGACAGTGTGGACAAGGTAGCTTCTTTTCTGCAGCAAGGCGGTCCATGTTCTCCTTCCACCGTTCACAATCAACTTTGACTTGATCGACTTCTCCCCGAAGCATCTCGGTCCTTTCAACCTTTTGTTGCAACTGAGATATTGAAGTGTTAGCCTCCACAATTGGGTCAAGTCCATAATTTTTTGGAAGGATAGTTACATGCTCATCCAGCTCGGCCTCTTCCTCACAAGCCTTGGCCAAATCCGCTCGAAGGTCCTTCACCGCTTCATCCTTTTGGTCGTAGAGAAGCTTAAAGGTGTTCCTCTCCTCCGAGGTTTTCTGGAGCTCGGCCTCGCACTGGTTCAGGTCTGCTCGAGACATTGTAAAGGCCAATACAAAAAGAAAAATATAAGTCAGACTTGAAGAAAAAAGAGTAAGAAACAGAATTGCAACAACTAATGCTTACCCGAGATAAGAGACGTTGGGCCTCTTCGAAGAGAATGGAAACATCATCGAGGTCGGAGGCATCATCGACCCTAGTGAAGCAATCCCGAAAAGTATCTCTTACACTAGAGACTCCGCCTACGTGGGGGGTCTTCATATCCCGAGCCTCACTTATTGCCTCCTCAAAGTAAGTTGGCAAAGAAGGCGAATGACTTGCTGTCATGGCCCTGAGCAAGTCACTCGGGGTGCTCTAATCGACCCTCGGGGTTTCAGAACTAGCCCCATCTGGTATGTTTGCTGATGGTCGAGAAATGATCTCGACCTCAGGCAATTCGGGGTTTTCACCTGAACCCTTTTTGGAAGCCTCTTCAGCATGAGGCTTATTTTCAGCAGCCACTTCCGGCCCTGAAGGTTTGGTGGCCTCGACGGCCTTTCTGGGTCAGGCCATCAGTGTCGAGGCACCGTCCTCTCCTTCTTCTTCTTCTTCATCTCTCAGGATTTGGACCGAGTCCACCGTGAGAACAATAACTTTACTCCTGACCCTTTGAGGTTTGGGCTTGGGGTCCTCGAACAGCGAGACCCCCTTCCTTTTCCTGTCTTTCCCGGGCTATAGAATCGGGGACTTTTCCTCTTACTCGCCACTCGGGGGCCTCAATGTGGTATCTTTGGTCATGCCTGCGCAAAGGAAGCATTAGTAATAACTAAAGATAAGGAAAGTATTACCAAAATAAAAGGAAAAAGATCTTTACCATGGTTCTTTGCCTCCCATCTGCCATTTGCCAAATCACGCCAGATGCGTTCAACATGGGAGGAAGTCGCGGATAACTTTCGAACCCAGTCTTCGAGGTCGGGGACCGCAAGGGGCATCCAAGAAGAAACTTCATAGCAAATGAGAACGTTATACAAAGCCAAAGAAGGTACGAAGAATAATGGCTAATGCATTACTTACGATTGGGGATCCAATCCTCGGGGAATGAAATCTTCTCCTTTGGGATGATGTCACAAGTCCTCACCCGTACGAACTGGCTCATCCAACCCCGTCTTTGTCCTCGTTGATGCTCGCAAACAAGGCCTTCGTTGCTCGGCGTTGGATCTTGATCAGTCCTCGGTAAAGTCGAGGTCGGTACAACCACATTAGGTGGATCAGGGTGAACTCCAGCCCCTCGGCCTTACTGGAGAAGAAGTGAAGCATAATCACAATGAGCCAGAACGAAGGGTGAACCTAGCCGAGGGTGACCCGATATCTTTTGCAAAAAGCGACAATCACTGGGCCGAGGGGGGTCAATGTGAAGGGGTAAGTGTAAACACTTAAAAACCCCTCCACAGGAGTAGTAATGCTCTCTTCAGGAGCAGGGAGTTGCACCACGACCTCGGGACCCCAGTTACAGTCGTTCTTCATGGCTTCGAGGTAGCTCGTCGTTATGGAGAAAATGTATCTCGACACATGCTCGCATCGGCCTAGGACCGATGAAGGGATCTCGATCTTGAAATCGGATTTTAAAGTGCACGGGCCAGGAACATACTCGTGAGGGAGCGGTTTCACCGACGTTTTTTCACTGGCTGGACGGGAAGAAGAGGAAGAAGCTTTCTCCGTTTGTGGGACGGTCTTTGAGGTTTTCGCCATTGATTCAGATAAAGAAGAGCGAAGAAAGGTAAAACTAGGTGTTTCGGTGCTAACGAGGGTGGATCAAAAGGCGACGAATAGATGGGATAGAGAGAGTTAGAGGATTTAGAAGTTTGATGAAAGCAAAAGTAAAGTTTTGATTCGACAAAGGAGTCTAAATTTATAGATTCACGGCGACTATTCGGTGGTGCTAGTGGCCGACCACCCACTGATAGGCATTAATGATTTGGGAAACTGTACCAATGGGACGTTTCGGTCACTTCTGCCGCTTACGTCATAAGGATGACATCATGATCGAGGTCTCCAAAAAATCGAGGCTCAAGTCGTTTCTTATCATTTTATTCTAAGAAACGCGGGGACTATCTGTATACTGTGGAAATCGGGGCTACCTGAGCGTTGGTTATGCCTTCATCAACATGATATTTGGAAAAGAATTTTGTTTCTTGGATACTAAGTTCTATGATTGAGGCCAATGCATAAAATGACATAGATGTTATACACACATCGGTTTCCTATGGATATTAGCAAATTGGAGACTTCTTTGTAGTGAAGTAATGTGGAAAAAGACTGATTTTGGCATATAAGATTGAGGCGTGTAGGAGATTTTTCATGGATACAAGTAGAAATTTGGCCTTAAAGGTATGTTAAGGTTATCCCTTCTCTCTTTTTGGCATGATCTATACGACACAAACGAAACGAGCAAATGCACAATTTCCATAAATGACTCTATTCATAGAAGTACTAGAGATACATATGTTCTTGATTCCTCATGTGTCATATAATTCTATCACCTGCTCACGGGTCTCAAAATACGTTCATTCTTTGATATAAAAAAAAGATGCCACATCGAAAGGCCAAGACGCCGAGTCCGAGATCGAAGTTGCTTTCCAAATCGAGGTCATCATCACTAATCGAGGTCAGAAAAGAGCATACCCCAAAATGATGCATGTATAGTTCAATAATGGAAAGGGCAAGATATCCGCGACGGATCGAAGATTGTGGCGTGAATTTTGGAATGGATTGATCTTCGGCGGTTAATCAGTTGTCAATATGATTTCCTACTATAATTAAAAGTGTAGCTTATTTAGAACTCCTCTATTATATAAGGAGGGATCACATTATTCACTGCTAAGAATCTATACATACGTTACTCTCTTTATTTTTACTTATCGTTCATCAGAATTGTTTCGTTCTTTACTGTTCTTACTATCCTACCTTGAGACTATCTCGTATCGAGGTTGAGACACTGCTTGAATATTGGTTTGGTTCATTCTACTGTTCAATTTTAACTATTTCATTTGTTGTTTATCAATTGATATTGAATTAAATCACGTATCTTTAAAACTACAACATAAATTTAATAATTACTCGATTTTTAGGGTAAACAGAAACAGTTACGACTCTCATGTATCATTCTTAATTACCATTGAACGTAGACTTGTGCTATGAAATATCTGCCATATCTTTGCTTTGTTGTTTCTATCCAAGTGTATAATTCTAACAAGAATTTAGCTTTTATCCATAAATTATTTTTTCTCAAAACCTTGAAAAAATTTCCATTCGTGTCTTTGAATTTTTTTATTTTTTTGGAATCTCCTCTTTTCGAAACTGTTTTTAAAAAAGTGGTTTAAGAATGATGTTGAAAGAATAAGTTTTCCTGGAAATTCTTTTTCTACTTATTTAACAATGACAAATCGTTTAAAAACTGATCAGGCTGACCAAATATTAATTATAAGACCCCGGAGTTAAAAATGAAAAATAAAAATTTTAAAAAAAAGAAGTAAATGAGAAGACCTAATCATTCAATTCATCAAAATGAATTAAGTATGTTTTTGGGAAGCCATAATCATATTTTCCTACAATTTCGCCAAATAGACAATTAACCTTACCAATCATTTCCATCTGCACTAGGATCTATTACAAAGATTTTAATAATTTAAAGTTGCGACTTTAAATGGTACGACCTTCTTGCTCCAATTTTCTCTTATTCACAAAGTATGGAGTAAAATGGAAAATAGCTTTCTCATCTGCTTAACCAAAAAATCACAGAGCATCCATGCAGTCATTGATGGGATGTGGAAATCAGATTTCCTTTAAATAATGCTAATAAAGTAAAATCCTATAGGACTTGTTACCAACCCAACCACCTAATGTGGTTTGACTTTCAACTAGCACTCGTGAGTTTTTCCTTGCAATTCTCCGGTGGCGAAACCACGTGAGGTAAGGTGGTCAACTGACCACATGTAAAATATTACGTTTTTAAAGTATATAATACATATTGAATTTGAATTTGAATACCCCTAAAAAAATTTATAGCTTTGCCACTGCGAATTCCCTAGTCACGATTTATTGGAATCGTTCGTTCGTCCGTTCCAATCTATTTCAGGCATATAACAGACGATTATCAATGTGAAACAAAGATTAAAAAAGTATAAATACGAGTAGTTTTTTTGGGACTGCCTAATGTGTTGGCTCTCTTCATTTTTTTCCCCTCTTCGCTAACCTAGATTTTGCTATTTGTATCTTTTCTTTTTTACTTAAGTTATATAGTAGGGTAATTTTATTTTATTTTTACGTGTGCACGTGAGTGTCGGGTATTAACTGAAAATCCGCGAACTCTTAAAACACGATAAATATGTATCCGTACTACGATATTTATGCCAGATTGAGCAAGTAATTTAACCTTTATAATTAAAATTATAGTAAATTTAACCATGGCTAATTGACAAATGTGTGTATAAAAAATAATGTACACATCTTGCATTCATTTGTTTGATATCAATAAGTAATTTTTATATTCTATGAAAAGAGTACATAATATTTATACATAATATATCCCTTGTTGAAAGAAGAATATCCCCAATCCTTGACGGGAAACCCGTTTTCTGCATTTATTACCATCCTTTACTTAGGTGCAATAACTTCTAACAGTATCTCCATACCAGGCTTCAATTCATTGACCAAAATTTTTATTATTGGTAAATTTGTTGAGTTTACTAAAACAGATAACAACCTTTCTGGTTTTCAGCACATTCAAAGATGAGATAACATGGATTAGTAGTACTTACTTGTCCCTCCCTCACTGGGATTAGTATTTTCTGCACATTCATTTTAATCGATTAACCTCTTTCCCAAAATATCATTGGTTATTTTAACTTTGAGGTCTGTTGCTTTTTTACTACTTTTCTCTGAGGCTGAAAATGATATTATCAAGTAAGTTTATTCTCAATTATTTCCAGCGAATCTATTTATTAAAGTTTGAATAACAAAGTTTCCATTCTTACGCAGCTAATTTTAACCCAAGCCAAAATAAAAGTTTATATATACAAGACGAGTTGTGATTGATAGAAATAAAATCTAAACATTTAAAAAAAAAATTATTAACTTTAATCTTGTTTAAATAATAGCTACTAAGTACAGGATACAAGATATCGTCCAGATAAGCTTATTTATAAGGTCAAAACATAATGGCTCCAGCCGTAAACTTTTTTTTTTTTTTTACTCGTGCTGTAAATGCAAATCAAGTTAGATTTTCTCAATATATATGAGAAGACTACTAACGAACAAGGAACATAAAAGAAAAGAAAAGAAAAAACCCACATAAATGCGCTGTCTGTAGACCAAAAAGTGCAATTTTGATGAACAAAATGTGTGGACATTTTTACTTACTATCAAAGTTTCAGCATAGGTTAGGTTAGTTGGGTAGATCTTTGATCTTTCAATAAGTTCTCCTGCCAGAATTACAGTAATATATATTAATTAGAGCAGACGATTTAGATAGAGTTGCTACTTGCTTTAACCCAGTATAAAGAATCTTAGAGGTGCCTAACTTAATAACAGCTCGGTTAAGATATTTATTGTTTGTATTACATACTTATGCGGGTTGAAAAAGCCCGTCTTTTGTTCATGTTGAGTAGAGACGTACGTTAGTTGATGCATTTGCGCCATCTAATAACCAAACAATTATTTACGGTGAGCAAGGATTTTTACTTTAAAACCGGATAACAATTAAATTTATATGTGGTTATAAAGATATGTGATGAGAAATATGTAAATTGATATTTGAATTGATTGTAAAGAAGAACAAAGCAAACAAAATGAGATATGCAGCTTTGGCACGAACCAAACAAATATGATACTGGAAAATGTGAACTGAGCAACAGAGTATTGAAACCTTAAGAGAAAAAATGTAATATATTGCTTTGTACTACGTGAATGTAATGTTTACAAGATGATTAGAACCCCCTTTATATAATAGAAGAGTTCTACTTATAATGGTATAATTCTAATATAGTAAGAAATCTCATGATTGGCTGACCAATCGGTCTCGACTTGATACGGCTACAAATAGTCCCTTTTTTTTGGAGTGTAATGACAAGAAAGGAATTGAGCCCTCGATCGTTACCTCGATGGCCAATCGGGTCCTAAGTTCACAATATACTTTCCTACAGCTTATTAATTAAAAGAAACTTTACTAAACCGCGTGGACCCTTATAGCATGTTCACAAAAAGAGGAGAAGGTATAAGTAGCAAGTAAATAATGGCAACGGAAAAAGGTAAAAGGATTCTTCACCGCAAACGCAAAGAGCAGTATAGTTGCACTTCACAAAGATGCCAAACAACATAACATACAATGATCCAAATCAATTTCAAGTCAGGTATTTATCCTTGAAAGCATTTCGCGTTCGGGCAAGGTCTGGGGAAAGGTCGCATATTATGTCGGCAGTCGATCCTAATGTAAACATGGCTAATTTATGACTCGAACCTGTGACTTATAGGTTACACGCAGACAAATTGATCGTTATTCCTTGACTCCCATGAAGCAGCATGATACACATTGGAATTTTTTTGTCTTTCACAAGCTGAAAATTAAAGGAGACAACAAAGGAAAACCCAAAAAAGGAAAGCAACAACTTTTGTGAAGCTTATGTCGAAGAGCAAAGTATCTCATGGTTCTCTAAAATAAATCTAGACAGCTAAAATTAAATCTCACTTGAAATACATGGATGAGTACACAAATTTGTTTACTTGCTCAAGTTTGCCATATAGATGAATCCCTCTGGATCCGAATGTGATAATTCTTAGAGACTGGTAAACCTATATAACTGGTAGCTGCTGAAACATAGTAAATAATATTATTGAATATACAAATTGTTGAATCCCTTTACATTACGGATGTTTCTAGGTGATTTGATATATCAACTTGAAGATTCTTTGTTCTCTTAAATCATGAGTCCTTTTTAAAAAGGAGGATTGTATGAAAGTGACAAACATCAGCACCGACATGAAGCTCGTATAGTAGATTTGCCTTGTAAAGTCTGATATAATATGATCATTCTAATTTGTTTCTGGACCATAAATAATATATTATTCACCACTTTCTGCCTCCAAGTTATTTGTTGAAGCATGACATTTGTAATTAGGGTATGCTTTACATTATTGTTGCACATGTCATGGACTTAATTTAAGGCAGTAACAGATATTGTTGTCAAAGCTTTCTATCTCCTCCCCACTTTTTCCAGCTCAAAGAGCTTTTGCTTCTAATTCAATATAATATCATTCTGAGGGTTCAGTGCATGCCAACTCTGGGATTGTCAAACACACGGATATGGTCATTTAGATATAAGTATGATGCGTATGTAATCAATCATGAGTTAGGCGACTCAGAATAACTTTTAACTTTTGTTTGTTCGTTTTAGCTAGTATGTACTTATACAATTCAACCCATAATTTACAAATTAGTATTACCAACCACTAGTAACTTGTTGATTTCATTCTTACAATTTTTACATTCCTTTCCATACTCAAGTTTCAATTTAATTACATAGGCATATACAATTTACCAATTATATACACTTTAGGATTAAATGAATATCCCTTTATATTAGGAATCAATTATTTCTTATCCTTATTCTCTCTCCCTCCTGCGCTCTCTCTCTCTCTCCCTCTACGTCACTCTATCTCTCAATCCCTAATTCCAGTAATGTAGAGCAAAGAGAAAGAAAGCAACAATTCCATGCTTATTGAAATTCTAGTAATGTAGAGCTGAAGGTGTTACACCATTGGTGTTCAAATTTCAGTAATATTGCACAATTGGTGTTCAAATTGAAATTGTCAATCAATAAATTTTGAAGGTGTTTGACTCTCCACCATTGGCAGCCATTAAAAGCTTTGAAGCTTTGAATTCGAATTTCAGTTTTCAAAAACTATTGTTTGTTTGGATTGAGCGTTGTTGCAAATAATTGAAAATATTATTTGGAGTTTATATCTCTATTTTGAGGTGTTTGGCGAAGATTAGACTTGATTTTGGCTGAATTTCAGATTGAAAGTCGAAAAAGAAGAAGAAGAAGACATGACTATGGGTGTACATAGGTCCAGTTGGCTCGGATTTTCTAATTACCAAACCAAACTAATTGTATCAGGTTATTAAAATTAAATACCAAACCAAACCAATAAAAGTCGGGTTTTTTAATCTCGGTTTTTCTCGGGTTTCTCAGGTTTTCGGGTTTTTTTGGATTTTTTCGGCTTTTTTTTTCCTCCATAAAGTCTTCATAGCACAAACTGTAAAATTTGTGCTCCACATATTTTTTTTAATCCTAGTAAGACAGAACTATATAAGGTGTTTTCAATAAAATAACATAAATATGAGATGAGTCATGGCATTGTACTAAAATGTTCAACAATAAAGACAATAAAATCTCATAAAATAAATATTATTAATAAGTCATAAGGTAAACAAACATAATTTAAAATTATGACTAATAAGTACTATTATTTACATGACTAATCATTAAAAGAAAAATAGGTTATACATTTTATCTAAACAATGGAAAAACTAAAAAATAGATATCCAACACTATTTTCATTCATAGTACAATCGAATTGAATGTCTTTAATTAGCATTAGCATTAGTATTGATTTGATTTTGGTTTAAGATTTATTTGAGTTACTAATATTTATGTACTATAAAACTTATTGGAACATTCGAAAATTATAAGCCCATGCTTGAAATAATAAGTTAAAAGATAAAACTATGAAAAAGTTTAAGAAATATTTATAACCTACACTCTATCATAAATATTTTTATGCATTAAATATATTTAAAACTTCTATACATATAATATCGGGTTGGTTGGTTCGGTTTGACTTTTTTTAGTTAAAACCAAACCAAACCAAATATGGTCGGGTTTTTTTTTTCCAACACCAAACCAAATCAAACCAAATCATAGTCGGGTTTTTTTCTCGATTTGACTCGGATTATCGGGTTGGTGCAGTTTGTTGGTTTTATTTGTACACCCCTAGACATTACATACATTATACTTACGAATATGTAATAAAGTTGTAGTATAATTGTATATAAATTATATTATGTTGTAGTTATATATATTGTTTTATTTGAATATTGTATGAAAGTTGAACAATAGTTGTATAATGTATGAATCATTGTATAAAATTTGTATTTAAGTTATCAATACAATTTGTTTACATAAAGTTATGATATGTATCAAAATTGTATTAAGAGAGTAAATTTTGAATGGGATTTTAAAAAAAGGAAGAAGCACACACCATAGACAAAATATATACAAATCAGATACAAAATATATAAAAATACATATTGTATAAAATTTATATAAAAATTGTATTTACGTTGTATGATATTGTAGTTGTATATAACTGAGTAGAAATAATGTATGAAAATTGTAGATAAGTTGTAAATAAGTTGTATAATATATAATTAGTTGTATAAAATTTATATAAAAATTGTATTTACGTTGTATGATATTGTAGTTGTATATAACTGAGTAGAAATAATGTATGAAAATTGTAGATAAGTTGTAAATAAGTTGTATAATATATAATTAGTTGTATGAAATTTGTTTTTACTATGTATAATCAGATACAAAATATACAAAAGACATATTGTATAAAATTTGTAAAAAATTGTATCTAAGTTGTATGATATTGTAGTTGTATTTAACTGGGTAAAAATAATGTATAAAAGTTGTAGATTAGTTGTAAATAAGTGTATATTGTACATTTAGTTGTATGAAATTTATATTTAGTATGGATGAAAGTTGTTGATAAGTTATAAATAAGTTGTATATTATATAATTAGTTGTATAAAATTTATTTTTAGTTTATATGATGTTGTAGATGTATCAAATTTGTATTAAGTTTTACGAAATTTATTATTTAATTTGTATGTTGTTGTACCGTACAAATTTATCATATCTCTGTTCCAATTCGTTGTGCTCTAAAAACAAAGACAAACTTGTTAGACATTTTTCCATGCATGTTGAGTAACTCATACAGTCTGAGAGTCCTAGCCTTGGTTTCCAATCTATTCATTGGAAGTATTGAGTGTGATCAAACAGAAAATAGCTGGAAAATCTCCAGATCATAGATATAACTTCCAACAACATCACTAGTATGTTGAATGCAGAATGCTTTTCAAATTGGAGATGAATGATGATTGAAGATGATTACATGGAGTCAGGACGCCACATCTAGTTTAGGTTCCTCCAACTTTAATTGATTACCGTATATTAAGGCGGAAAAAAATAAGGAAAGAGAAGAGGAGGAAAAAAAAAAGGAAAATGGTGTAACTAAATCCTTTGATTGAATGCACTAATAATGGATTGAGAGCCTCTTAAAGTGGAATGCATTTATTTTGTAGATAAAACTTGTCTAAATCGGATAATTAACTAACCGTGAATATTTTTGATAATAAAGTTTCAAATAATGTATAAGAACGAAAAAATCTCTTCTTTCTTTTCTCCTAATCGGGCCCGATTGGCCCAAGTGGGCGGCCCATGATTCAATTGCAACTTCCATTTGGCTTAGCCTAAAAGTTTCATATTTTTACACAAATGGAGGACATTATTAATCCAACATAATATTTTGCAAAAAATATTACATCATTTGGTTGGTCGCATGAGAAAAAATATTGTCGCATTACTAAATGCAACATTTAATTAGCAGTACTAAATAATATATGAATTAATTATGCGGGAATTGGCGTATTATTTTATGTGAGATACGATGTGGAATAAAAATAGGTGTATTAGCAGTTCTATTAATAAGCTTTTTAAAGATACAAAAATTTCCTTAAATTAAGTAATTCTTTTATAATAATGTTTCCTTCTTTATTAATCGCCCTATAACAATTTCTTCATTATTATCTATAATAAACAATCCTTATAGTTTATTATAATCTCAATACAAGTAGTATATGTAATTATGTACCCAATGATACTGTTCAAGCTTATATATCAAGAATCAAAGTAAACGTACCCTATACGGATTATATGAGTTTTTTCCCCTCATATTTCCTACTTGTTGCTCCTCCATATTTGGGCTATTTGCAACCATACACTATATAGCAGCCACCTTTTAACCTATATCCTATTTTTATAAATTATTGATTTGGTAGCCAGCTGATAAAAAATTCGTAATAATATGACCATTCTATCCCTGACAAAATATATAAAAACACTTTACGATTTGCATCACACACAAAACACTTCACCGATCCTCCTCCATCACTCCGTCTCTTCTCAGATCTCCTCTCACAAACCAGAAATTTGAACCAGACTCAAATTCAAAAATTCAAATTGTAAGTATTGCAATTCATCTTCAGAATTCAAATTAGTTTTCGAATCTGATTGATCTTCATGATACAAATTATTTTTCTATAATTATTTTCGTAATGATGAAACCTGAGATTTTCAATGACGAATGAATTTGCAGTATAAATTTGCTAATTTAAACGTCAATTATGCGAAGTTTTGTACTGCATAACATGCTGAAGTGTTCCTTTACTTAAGGTTCTTTTTCTAAAATATGCTTAATTCTAATAAGTTTTTGCTGAAGTTTTTGTTTTATTTGCTAAACTTCAACACTAATAATATGCTTAAGTTATGTCCTGCGTTATATAGTTTTTTGATGAATTTTTCCAAAAACTTCAACATATATGCTGAAGTTGTTTAGCTCATTTTCCAAACACTTCAGCATAACTGCTGAAGTTTTCCTTTAATTAAGGTTTTTTTTCTAAAATATGCTTAATTCTAATAAGTTTTTGGTTTATTTGCTAAACAAGCTGAATTTTTTGATTTATTTGCTAAACAAACTGAAGTTTTTGTTTTATTTGCTAAACTTCAGCACTAATAATATGCTTAAGTTATGTACTGCGTTCTATAGTTTTTTGATGAGTTTTTCCAAAAACTTCAGCATATATGCTGAAGTTGTTTAGTTCATTTTCCAAACACTTCAGCATAAGTGCTGAAGTTTTCCTTTAATTAAGGTATTTTTCTAAAATATGCTTAATTCTAATAAGTTTTTGCTGAAGTTTTCCTTTTATTAACGTTTTTTCTAAGATATGCTTAATTGTAATAAGTTTATGTTATTAAATGTTGATGTTATTTTGTTCATTTCCTATAACTTCATATTATTATGCTGAAATTTTATAGTATTATCCTAAAGGAAAAATATATTTTTTTCCTCTCTGTTATTTTTTGAATTTATAGAGAAATAATATTAAAAAAAGCGCAGAAAACATTCAAACAAAAATATTAATATTCATTGATTTAAAAATAGATAAACAAAAAAAATATAATAATCGTCCATAAAATTTTAAAAAAAACATAATAACCAAAAATAAAACTAAACATCCATATCATCCTCATCACCATCGCTGTTAGATGCATGACCAAACCATCTCCCAGACTACCATATGATCCATCTCTCGCCAGCATCTCAAGCATATCAAGCTTTGTGTTGATTTCCTCCAACTCCCTGTCGTACTTCTCTATCAATTCATCTATCTTCATATAGAATGCCTCAATAATATCTTGCTTGGTTTCGTCAACAATTTGCCTGATAACAACATCCATTTCTCTCCCTTTTTTTTAATCTGGTAAAATATTTTTATTTGTGTGAATAAACTCACAAGGCATACCGTGCTTATATAGGTGAAAAAAATTTCTGCATGGTATATGAAAAGGCATATAGTAATTTTAAACGTCCAATGAAAAGCGTGCATGAATCTGAATTTTTTTAGTTTATTTGCTAATACTTCAGCATTTCATGTGCTGAAGTTTTTCTCCTGCATGCTCAAGTTAAATATAGTTTGTGCTTAACTTTTGTCCTACATTAATCAGCTTTTTCATGAACTTTGTTCTCTAGTAAATTTGCTCAAACTTCAGCTTTTTTTCATAATTAAATTCTTATCCTAATACTTGACACTAAACATGCTTCTCTAGGATGAGTTCGATTTGCGTTGTACTTACTTTCAATGGGAGGTGGACTACTGACTTCAAATACTTGGATCATGATACAAAACTTGTTCTTTTTAATAAACAAGTATCATTCCATTCTTTCCTGAAAAAAATCAGTGAAGTTACAAATATTGATTCAAGTAGATATTCCGTAAAGATATGGCTTGATATCAAACTAAATACAAGCAGAGGTATGCTTGTAACTTCAGATGAAGAACTTAGTACTTGTATACATTTGTTCACAACTGATTCAGCCTACAAGAATTGCAATTTTGTCATCGAAAAAATACAACGTATTTCTCACGGTATAGGTGGTTCAGAATCTGCAACATTCAACCAATCTCTTCACAGTATAGCTGCTTCAGAACAATTTGCTGATTATCAATATGAACTAGGGTAGCCAATGGTGGTAGTAGACAACGAGCAACAACTTTCTAACATTACAGCTGCTTCAGAATATAAAATGCTACAACAATCACCCCCTCCTCCAATAAATTCATACCAGTTTGTCAATGAGCAAGAAGAAGAAGGACAACTAATAATGCAAATTGAAAACCAACACATAATCCAACAAAAAATTTTGTTACCTTCTGCAATGATAAGCAACAACGAAGATGAAGAAAATATGGAATTAATATCGGTAACATCAGATACAATTGATGAAATTGCTGAAACTTCTAGTGCCTTTAAGAAATCAAGAAAAAGAATGTGGAGAAAAGCTGCAAGAATCTCCACCATGTAAAATACTTAGGCATGATGCATTGCCTGAGGAAGTAAGAGTAGGATCAATTTTTGAGAACAAGGAAAATATGACTAAATTTTTCTACATCTTGGAGATAAACCAAAGGGTTAAATTCACAGTTTTTAGATCATGTTCAAAGAGATATGAGCTGAAATGCATTGAGGAGCAATGTGGTTGGATTGTGCGTGCTACTAGAATAAAAAATTCCACACTTTTCAGGGTGATAAAATATCATAACAACCGTGAATGCTCAGTTGATGCAAGAAAATCAGATCAGAAGCATGCTACATCAAATTTTATAAGTGAACAAATTTTATAACATGTTCGAGACAAAAAGATAGAGGTTACACCAGCCATTGTAGAAAATGAAATGAAAAAGAAATCTGGAATTGACATTGGATATCACAAGGCATGGAGCGCTATTCAAAAAACTATTGCTTGCATAAGGGAAACACCGGAAGAGAACTACCAGATTCTTCCTTCATACCTACACATGATGGTGCATAGAAACCCAGGAACATACACAATCATAAAAAGAGAGCATGCTTTATTTTTTTGTGTTCCACAGTACAGGTTTTGTTACATGTTCTTTGCTCCTGCGACATCAATAGCTGGTTGGTCCTACTGTAGACATGTTATTGCAGTAGATGCAACATTTTTAAAGTCAAAATATCGTGGCGTTCAATTTGTTGTTGTATCAAAGGATGCAAACAATCAAATATTTCCTCTATATTTTGGTGTAGCAGAATCAGAAAATAATGAGGCATATATTTGGTTCTTCGGGGAAATGAGAAAAGCAATTCAAGTCCATCATGAACTGGTTTTCTTGTCAGATAGAAACCAGTCGATCACAAATGGGATTAGAAAAGTTTATCCTGAAGCTCACCATGGTATCTGCCTATATCACTTTGAGAAAAATTTAAAGCAAAGACATGCAAAATCCATGGTAATAAATGTTTTTCAAAGCGCTGCAAGGTCATACAAACGTGAAGATTTTAATAAGTTAATGTCCCAACTCAAAAGTGTTGACAAGAAAATATACAATTACATAATGGAAGAGCCTTCAGAAAGATGGGCTCGATCGTGGTTCCCACGGCGACGTTATGATATGCTGACAACAAACATTGTAGAATCAATGAATTTCGTGTTACTAAAAGCGAGAGAGATGCCTATTTTAAGAATGTTAGATTACATCCAAGAAAAGTTGGGAGAGTGGTTTTACGAACGGAGGAAAAAAGCAAATGAAACTTTTTACAAAGTATCAATACGGGCAGAAGAAGAGATGACTAAGAAGATGGACTTGGCTTGCAAAATGATGAGTATATTTATTAACTTCATGATTTACTTTCAGCATGTTTTCTCTATAACATAATCACTTCTGCTTTTTATATCTGGTACAGTGATTTACTGCTTACATATAAAAAAAAATTCATACTAGCTGAAGTTTTGTCCCTAGATTCTATAGTTTTGTCGTCATGAGCTTTATGAAAAACTTCAGCACAAGATGCTGAAGTTAATTAGTTCATTTGTAAAAACTTCAGCACCCAACATGCTAAAGTTTTGTCCCTAGATTCTATAGTTTTGTCGTTATGAGCTTTATGAAAAACTTCAGCAGAAGATGCTGAAGTTAATTCACTCATTTGTAAAATTTTCAGCACCCCATGTGCTGAAGTTTTGTCCTGGATTCTATAGTTTTGTAGTCATGATCTTTTTGAAAAACTTCAGCACATGGGGTGCTGAAGTTTTGTCCTGGATTCTATAGTTTTGTAGTCATGATCTTTTTGAAAAACTTCAGCACAAGATGCTGAAGCTAATTAGTTCATTTGTAAAAGTTTCAGCACTCTGAATGCTGAATATTGTCTTTGATTCTATAGTTAATTAGTTTATTTGTAAAAACTTTAGCATATTGTTAAACTTCAGGATTTACTTTTAGCATGTTTTCTCTATAGCATAATTACTTCTGCTTTTTATATCTGCTGCAGTGATTTACTGCTTACATATAAGAAACTTCATACTTTTTCTTTTTGAATCAATAATACACTAATATAGTTTATCTTAATTTTCTATTCCTTCTTAGGTGTTCAACCTTGATTCAATGTTGTTTAGAATAAATAGTGAAGGAATCGAATTGATTGTGGACTTAAAAAAGAGAACTTGTGACTGATTGGAATTCCAACTTGATGAATTGCCCTGTCCACATGCAATTGCTGCTATTAATAAGAGATATTTGCAACAATCTGATTACTGCTCAAAATGGTATTCAAAGGAAACATGGTTCAAAACATATGAAGGACATGTGAATACTATGGGAGATAAAAAATCATGGGATATTCCACCAAATGTAGAATCTGAGAGCACAAAACCTCCCGATGTAGAGATTTTACAAGGAAGAAGACAAAAGAAGAGGCATATCCCAGCGACTGAATCAGTACCATGGAAGTCTACCAAATGCAGTCGATATAAACAAATTGGGCATAACAGAACGCCTTGCTTATCTTCTCCAACACCTCATCCATATTCCAAGAAACACGCTGAAAAATACTCCAACGTTCAATAATTCTTGGTCTGAATTTAGATTCCATTATTGTATGATATATTTCAAATGTGATTGTTTTCGTACAAATAAGAAAAAAACTCTTGCACTCTTTTATATATTACTGAAGTACAAACCACTCATTTTTGTTGCGCATGCTTACAGGTTTGGTTGCATTTAAGTACGCAATGACTTCAGCAAGAAAAAACTGTATGTGAAATACATATCCTTATCTCTCTCTCTCTCTCACACACACACATAACTTAAGCATAAAATGTTCAAGTTTCATTTATATAAACAACACAAAACATTAAGAAAAACAAGGCCATCATACACATTGACAAAACAAAAAGCAGAATCATAAAAAACATTAACAAAAAAGTACAAAATAAAACACATAAAAAAGGATTACAAAAACTAAGCATCATCACCACTATCAGAACAGTACTCATCAATTTCTCGAAATATCTCGTCATCATCAGAATCGGAGATAACTATAGGATACTCGGGAGAAAGACCACAAAGTCCAATGAGATCAGTCTTCAACTTGTTGAATTCACGACGCAACTCACTTTGTTCAACTATTACTCTGTCCATAAGAGAAGGAAGACTCTTCAGGTCGTTTTGCATCTTGGCATAGTCGTCCCAGATGGGAAACTTAAAAAAACAAACTGATGCACAACCTTGTCAAATGAGCTTGGATAACCTTGACAACTACGTTCAAGGTTAAGCCTGTGTTGGAATGATTCATTGGCAATAAACTTTGGTCTGATTCTTTCCCAATCAGCCTTTATTTGATCCCACTTTTGCATAAGGTTACACATTGGTACGTTATTGTTCCAATCATACTTCTAACTCTCCCACTTCTTGTAATGACCCGGTTTGTCGTTTTAAGAATTTATGCTCCATTCAGTGACTTAAGGTCTCGAGTAGCTTCGCAATATGTATTATGACTCGCATGTGTGGTCAAGTTTAGTTTTCGGAAGATTCGGAATTTAAATTAAAGAAAAATTCTCATTTCGAAGCTTAAATAAAAAGAGTTGACCGGAGAGTTGATTTTTGAGTAAACGACCTCAGAATCAAGATTTGAAGGTCCTAGAAGGTTCGTATGATGATTTCTGACTTGGGCGTACGTTCGAATCGGATTTTGGATGACCCGGGAGCATTTCAGCGCAAATTGTAGAAGTTAGCATTTTAGAAGAAATTTCATAAGTCTGGGTTGAAGTGCATTTCGGTGTTATTGATATCCGTTTGGGATTCCGAGTCTGGTATTATCTCCATATGGTGATTCTGTAGTTGGGAGCGCGATTGGAAGTGAATTCGGAGGTCTGTAAGTCATTTTGAAGTCATATGGCTAAAGATAAAAATTTGAAGGTTTTTGAGAAGTTTGACCGAGAGTTTGACTTTTTGATATCGGGGTCGGATTCAAATTCCAAAAGTTAGAGCAGGTCTGGAATGTCGAATATGACTTATGTACAAAATATGAGGTCAATCGGATGTGATTTGATAGGTTTCGGCATCGAATGTAGAAGTTTCAAGTTCTTAAGTTCATTAAGCTTGAATTAGGTGCGATTCATGAATTCGACGTTGTTCGATGTGATTTGAGGCCTCAAGAGAGTTCATATCATGTTTTGAGACATGTTGGTATAATTGGTTAAGGTCCCGAGGGCCTCGGGTGGATTTTGGAAGGTTAACGGAATGGATTTTGGGCCAAAATAGCTTCTGAAATTTCTGATGCAAATCTGTTTTGGACAGCAACTGATGCATCGAAGAGCTAACTTTGGAAGCGTTAATATCAAAATCTATAAAGAATCTGAAAATTTTCAAAGCACAAAAGTTGTAGACCTTGCAGTCTAGTTTACAGAAAGGTAAACCATTCATGATTTGGATATTTCCTCAGAAAAATTTATGATCGATTGAAGATGGCTGATGAAGCAGTTTCGACAGAATTTACTGATGCATGTAGCCGATTTTGAAAGCTCATATCTTAGAATATATAAATATTTATATGATGTATGACCTATCAAATGAAAGATATTTTAGTCTAGTTTCTAAATCTTCAAACCGTTTGTCATTTGGATATTTTTACAAGGAGTTATAGGCGTTTTAATAGAAGGTGTACAACAGGAGAAAATTATAATAGGATGTACACCGTGCACAGCGCAAGGTACAACTCGATGAAGCCTGGGCAGATTGTTTTAAAAGCGAGTTTTGGCCCATTTCTTTCATTTGGCTTGGACGATTTTGGAGAGCTCAAGGAGGGATTTTCACCAAGCAACACTAGGTAAGTGATTTCTTCCTATTTTTGAGTTAAATATGCGATTAAGGACCTAATTAGTAGTGTTTAATTGGGGAAAATCAGTGGAAAAGAGAGGATTAGAGCTTGAGTTTAAGAGACCTTCTAGGGGTGAATTGAGGGGTCAATTGGACTCCGATTTCAGCGTTCTTTATATGTACATACTCGTGAGATGATGAGGATCATTTTAGTATAAAGTTTGTTGAGTTCCGAGATGTGGGCCCGGGGGTCGGGTTTTGGCTAAATTCGGGTTTTGTGCATAAAGTTGACATTTTTCGATTGGGTTCACTCCCCTAGCATATTTTGATGTGATAAATCTGAACTTGATAGATTTGGAGCACTCGAAAGTTGATTCGAGGGGCAAGCGTGTTGCGGAGTAGCTTTTCGGGCTAGTTTAAGGTAAGTAATATCTTTAAATTCTGTCCTGAGCGTATGAAACCCCGGACTTTACACATTTTCACGGTTTTGGAGTGATGCACACACTGGATGACGAGTGTGGGGCGTGCACGAATTGAAAATTTGGAAATATGTTCCTTTTTAGGCAACTATTGAGTTGCGAAACTGCTTTTAAAGCATATGTTTTATAGTATTACTATGTTTTGATATATTTGGGATGTAAGCCACGTTTGGGGCCTAATGTCGATCTGTTTTATCCCCTTGGGGGCTATTTTCCTGATATTCCTGTCACGACCCAAATTTTTCTCCGTTGGGTATCGTGATGGCACCTAGTCTTAGGGACTAGGTGAGCCTAACAATACTGAATAACAACAATAATAAAAGAAAAACTAACGGTCTCGATATAAAATCTTGACAGAATTTACAATTTTTTCCAAAACCGGTAATACAAGTCATAAGCTCTACGAATCTTCTACAACATCTAAATACAACTGTTTGGAAATAAATACAACAGCTGAATAAAAACAGGAAGGTGACTCTGAAGCCTGCGAACGCAGCAACAAGTTACCTTGAGTCTCCTCGACAATCATCCACGCAGCTACTAACAATGTATATACCTGGATCTACACACAAAAATATGCACAAGTGTAGTATGAGCACACCATAGCGGTGCCCAGTAAGTATCAAGACTAACCTCGGTGGAGTAGTGACGAGGACTAGTCAAGACACCACTGGTCTAACAAAATAAACTGACATGAATACAGAAATAATCCGAACACTACATCTATCTATGACTTCACGGAGTAATTTACAACAATGACAATATAATGCAGAAGGAAATTACAGAAATTAACCAACGAAACATCATAAAAATACACAGAAAGATGGACAGCAAAACAAGTCAAACCGGAAGAAAACACTACGCAATAGAGAACACCAATAACTCAGCTCTTCTTCTGCTTGTTCACATCGGACCTTAGCCATTAAAATTCATAAACTGGTGGAAACCTTTAAACAGCAGTTCATATGAAAAACTTTGCAAATATACTCATTTTAGTATAGAAAGATCTCATTTGAAAACATACTTTCCTCAAATACATATATAAGTATATTTAATAGAGAGAAATATCAAAAACATAGTTTCTGTTAAAATACTAAATTTTCAAATATGCCTTCCCGATAAGTGGGTTCCAAATATTATTTTAGGCAAGACGAATGCTTTTCAAATATACCTTCGATGTAAAAGTCTTTCAAATATAATCATTTAGAAACCATTACTTTCTCAATAATACCTTTCAATAAAATCTCGTAATCATAATCTCCTCAAGATAAATCTATCGGAACCCATTCCGTAACTCAAAACTTGCCATACAGTACAGGAGGAACGTCAAGTCTTGTCAATAAATGCAGTAAGAGATTAGTATGAGTATCCAACTTAAAACAACGAAATATTAATTCTTAAACAAGTGCAGTAAATATCAAACAGGAACAACGGAAATAATAATGCAAAGACAAGTGCACGGCATCACCCTTCGTGCTTTTACTCTCATCCTCACAATAAATAAATAAAAACGGCACGACATGTCCCCTCGTGCTAAAGATCATAAACATAGCATGTCCCCTCGTGCTAAAATAACATAAACATGGCACATCATGTCCCCTCGTGCTAAAATAACATAAACATGGCACGGAACGGAACGTTCCCTCGTGCTAAAATAACATAAACGGCACGGAATGTCCCCTCGTGCTAAAATAACATAAACATGACACGGAATGTCCCCTTGTGCTAAAATAACATAAACACGACACAGAATGTCCCCTCGTGCTAAAATAACATAAACACGACACAGAATGTCCCCTCGTGCTAAAATAACATAAACATGGCACGGAATATCCCCTTGTGCTAAAAAAATATAAACACGGCACGAAATATCCCCTCGTGCTTTACACTCTTCCTCACTCAAACAGTATCAAGAACAACAATTTGGCAAGGAAAGATCAACAAAAATAACCATAAATCACAACATCCCGGAAGGGGTGTCACATGCAAACAATATCATCCCGGCAAGGGAAAACAGCTATAACCAATCTCGCCTAAACAGTTAACTTCACGGAATAAAACTCGGATTGGACAAAGGCCCAGCAATAGACAACATCAAGGAATATCAATAACATAAATGTTTAACAACCAGACCTCGGTGGCACTTAAGGAAAAAGTCATACAAGTCACAATGCAAGACGTACAGGCATGCTTGACTCCAACGAATAGATGTTTCAACTACGGCTAGTCAACTATAGGGCTTGATGACACAAATTATAGCCAATTAGGCAATTTAAGAAGAAAATATAGCATGATGATAATAGAGGTAAAATAATCAGTCCAGTCAATTAAGATCAAATAGTCAACGAAGGAATCCAAAAGCAAGAAATTCTAATTTAAGCCGAAAAAGGATGAAATTAGCGATTAAGGACTCAAATATAACAATTAATTCATACACAAGTGCTACAAGAACCTACGGATCCTAAAGGCCAACCTATTTGCAAATAAGTTCGTGTACACACTCGTCACCTCGCACATACGGGCTACAACCAACAAGGAAGACTCAATCCTAAGGGGTAGTTCCCCCACACAAGGTTAGGCAAGATACTTACCTCGACTTCCACAATCAAAATTCAAGCCTCAACTACCGCTTTACCTCTTGATTCCACCACCAATTCGCTCGTATCTAGCCACAAGTTACTTAATTATATCAATAAATGCTAAATGAATCAATTCTAATGCATGGAAATGAGTTTTCTAAAGTTTTTTCCAAAGAGTCAAAAATCGACCCCGGGCCTGCTCGGTCCAAACCGAAAATTCGGACCAAAATCCGATTACCCATTCACCCCCAAGCCCGGATATATAAATGGTTTTAGAATCCGACCTCAATTTGAGGTCTAAATACCCAAATTTCAATATTCTTAGGTTTTACCCAAAATTCTCAATTCCACCATGAAAACCCTAGATTCTAGGATGAAATCTTGTAAAAAGAAGTTAAGGAGTAAAGAAAATGAGTAAAAAATCACCTACTAATGTTTTGAAGAAGAAAATGTGTTTGGAAAGTCGCCTCTTATGTTTTTTCGGTTTTGAAAAATAAAAAATAACTGAAAATTCCATTTAAATATACCCCCCTCAAGGCCCACCGGGGACCGCACAAAAAGGGAGTGCGTCCGCACTAACAAAAACAAAAGAAAGTGAAGAAAACAAGGAAAAATGACTGCAGTGACATGTTTTAGTATTTTGGCCATAACTTTCTCTACAGATGTCTAAATTGTGATTTCTTTACCTTTCTGGAATTGAGACGCGACGGGCTACAACTTTCGTTTTTGAATCATCTCAAAATTCTTTGTAAATCAAAAGATATAGACCTCCGAAGTCAGACCAGTGGTCCAGCTCTTTCACCGCGGGCCACACAAAAAGGGAGTGCGGCCGCAGTGGCCCTCCGCGGTCGGCACAAAAACGACCGCGGACCTCGGTGGTGGGTTCACAGATTTCACTTCTCTGACCTGCAACAACTATGTTTTAAGCCTAAAAATATCGGGTCCTACCCGAAACTCACCAGAGCCCTCGGAACTCCAAACCAAATGTGGACACAACCTCGAAAATATCCTACGGACTTATTCGTGTAATTAAATCACCAAAATAACATCATAAACATCAAATTAAACCCCAGAATCAATGAAATTTCTCAAAACTTCTTTAAACATCATATTTTGCATTTAAGGTCCGAATCATGTCTAATGAAATTTGTTTCTTACCAAACTTTACATATATGACACAACTATTATATCGAACATGTAACGGGCTCCGGAACCAAGATACGAGCCCGATATCACAAGTTTCACATGTAATTACTCTTTCAAAACCTCTTATATTTTCCAGAAAATAATTTCTTTTAAAAATTCTTTTCTCGGACTTGGGACCGCGAAATTCGATTCTGGGCATACGCCCAAGTCCCATATTTTCCTACGGACCCTCCGGGACCGTCAAATCACATGTCCGGGTCCGTTTACAAAAAATGTTGATCGAAGTCAACTTTATTCAAATTTCTAATACAAATATTATCATTTTTATCTGTTTTTCACATAAAGGCTTCACGACTACACGCCCGGACTGTGCACACAAATCGAGGTGAGATAGAAATGAGGTTTTCACGACCCCGGAACACGAAATTAGATAGAGATATACAGGATGAACTTTTGGGTCATCACAATTCCTCACTTAGAAATTATGATTTTACACTCAGTCTTTCCTGATTAATTGTTTTGACACTCAGTTTTGTTGATATTATTATTCTTGAAATGAGATACTGTTTTGGATCGAGAACCCCGTTACTATGGCCTGAGTGGCATGTTGATAATGTCTGACTGAGTGAGGCCGAGAGCCTACATTGTGAGGATTTTATGATATGAGAGAGGCCAAGTGTCTGAGTGATTATTGCCATGACTTGGTTGTTTATAGCGCTTGGGCTGTAGGAGCCCCTCCGGAGTCTGTACACCCCCAGTGAGTGCAGGTACCTATTGAGTGCGAGTGCCGAGTGACGAGTGATTGGGAGGCATGAGTGACTGTGAGGTGTTGAGTGACTGTTACTGAGTGATGGTGAGGTGCTGAGTGGTGGATTATGAGTGATGATATGGCCCGAGGGGCGGTTTTATAATGCTATTTTTGCTGAGTTTTTATTATGATTCATTTCATTCTTTTACACTGACATTCTGGGAATTTTACTGAGGAACATTGGAGAATTATACTTTTTCAATGATTTTTAAGGAAATTGGTTTTTCAAACTTATGTATTAAATGTATACTTTATTGAGGGTCGGTATTTTACTATTTGTGGATTGGTGTTTTGTGCTGTGTGTTTCTTATCTCCGGACTTGATTTATGTTCATTACTACTGAGTTGGCGTACTCATAATTACTCCCTGTACCTCTGTGTACAGATCCAGGTACTGGTTCGGAGTAGTATCCATATGAGTCGTTCATCGTCAGCGTTCAGGATTTCGAGGTAGTTGTTCAGCGTCCGCAACTTCTCCATTTTCTTTCCTTCATTTAGTATTTAGCATTTTGTTCTGAGACAATATTTTATGACATTAGCAGTGTTAGCATTATTCTTAGATGCTCGTGATCAGTTGACTCCAGATCTTGGGGGATGGTTATAGACTGTTTAGCTTAATTGTTTTGCTTAAAGATTTAGAAATTTATATACATATTATGAATTTTTGATGATGAATTGAGATATTTGAAAAGAAAATGTGAAAAAGGGATTGTTGGCTATCCTAGTTCCACGATAGGCTCCATCACGGCCGATTTAGGATTTTGGGGTCGTAACACTTCTGCATAATTTCTTCCATTGAAAGCTTCCTACTTCCGCTTGCACCAGACATTCTTTCTTCAAAAAAAGATAAAAGGCTAAGGATGAATATAAATTTAATGAATTTTTTTTAGAAGTCTATGGATAACTATGAAATTTTCAAGTGAAGTGATTGTTAATATAGCCAAAGAGTGCACCTAATCAATTTATTATCTATAAATGTAAAAGTAACTTTTGAGTTCTGTTTTACGTTCAGAGAAATTCAATGTGAAAGATAAGTAGGTGGTAAAACCTTTTCCATAAGAGAATGTATCACAAATTGCTTTGTGAGTTTCCGAAGGTGGCCCGGAAGAGGATCATATGCAACAATTTTGGCGCTCCTAAATGAATTTTTATGCTGAGAATAGCGGCATGGGAAAGATTGCATACCAAAGATAGGTTGGCTAAGTGGGGAATAAGTATTAACCAAGAATATTCCTTGTGCTCTTCAGAATTAGAGATTACCTCTCATCTATTCTTTCAATATTCATTTTCTACAAATGTATGGAGCTATATTCTTCAGTGGCAAGGGATTAGAAGACATCCTCTAGCTTCCTTATGGAAAAGACACAAGCAATGAACCAACTTCATGCTGCATTTGAAGTTCTTCATAGCCAATATATATCGAAAAGTACCATTAGTTAGCTTATCTTGTTGTGAAGGAGTCAAGAAAGTTTTTATTAAACTCTTCAAATCGTGGTTACCCTTCCAGTAAGCACGACAGTTAAACCAATCTCGAAACTCAAAATATCTATCCCTTGGTCTTGTAGGAAGAGCAACAGGGGCTGAAGGACCTTTTGATAGTATATGTTGTTTAGATGCTTTAGCTGCTTTAGGTGCTGTAGGATTTGAAGGTGTTGTAGGATTTGTAGATGCCATATGTTCAAAGAAAGTAAAATATATAAAAAATAACGTCAGAACATTATCAAAAAAATCAGTTAAAAACTTCAGCTCTAAGAAGACAAACTCAGCAAATATAAAACAATAACTTCAGCTCCCAATATGCTGAAGTTCACCAAAACAAAACAAAAACTTCAGCTCCCATTATGTTGAAGTTTCATCAAAACAAAATAAAAACTTCAGCTCCTAAACAAAAACAAAACAAAACATCAACTCCTAAAAATGCTGAAGTTCACCAGTTACAAAACACAAAACTTCAACTCTCACTTTCATAAAAATATAACACCAATAATTAAACACAAAAAATAAAAAACTTGAGCTCCCACTTTCAAAAAAATATAACAAAAAACACAAAACACAAAACACAAAACAAAACTTCAGCTCCCTAACTAAAGAATTTATAGAATGTTCATTAACAGACACACACGTTCAAAAACTTCAGCATATCACCAAAACAAAATAAAAACTTAAGCTCCCAATATGCTAAAGTTCACCAAAACAAAACAATAAACCTCCGCTACTAAACAAAAACAAAACAACACATCACCTCCTAAAATGCTGAAGTTCACCAGTTACAAAACAAAAAACTTCAGCAAAGCACACATTTAACACCAATAATTAAACACAAAAAATAAAAAACTTCAGCTCCATAAGATTAAGGTATACATGACAAAAATCACTGAAGAATTTATAGAGCTAAACCCTAAGAAACTATCAAACATGACTATCACAAAAACAAACAAAACACCCAGAAATTAAATCGTAAAGTTAATGCAATGTACCTGTGATTATACGTAATATTGTTGGCGAACAAACAGTTGAAAAATCGAAAAACAATGACGATAACCGTTTTGATTTCGTAGAAGCGAAGAACAGGAGAGAGAGAGAGTATTTACAAAGTAGAGGACTGGGGTTTACTTGAAGAGAAAGTAGTCTTTTAATAAAAAAGGCAAAATTGTCTTTTCGAAAGGCTTTTGACCAAAAAATGGGTACAGGTGCAAACATAAAAACAAAGCGGCTACAGGTTAAAAAGGGGCGCCCAAATAGGGCTCCCCGTGCAATTTTTACTATTTTTCAGTCTTCGCCGAAGGCTTGGATTCAATCTAATTCAGACATTTCTCTAGGATTGGACCAATGATTGGCCCGTGTTTGTTGGGCTTACTATTTTGGGCCATTTTAAGTGAATTGACCACAAACATTCTCCTAATCATCTCACGTAATTTTCTTTATTTCACTCTCAGTTGTTACGTTAGACCATTTTTCAATTATATAGAAAAGGAAAGATGATTGACCAAGGGCATATATGTCATTTCTAAAAACTTTATGTTTGCATTTCTTAGATGCGAAACTGTGCCATCTTGATACACGTGGACCCTATGTTCCTCTAGTCATAACTCTCCTTTAAATACACTATGCATGTGTTGATTAGACTGCTTGTACAGTGCAAATGCTCATTTCCATCATTTTTGTCATTTTGGAAAATTATTAATTTTGTTTTATTCAAATAGACGTTTTCATAGAGAAAGTAAAATTAATTTTTAAATAATACAGCAACAAAAAGGAGTCCGATATTTACATGATTTTCATCTTTACTCATACTATCTTAAAGCAATTTGAAAATAAAAATTAAATGATTTTCATCTATCCATACTATTTGACGACGATTTCAAACTAAATATTTTCATAATCAAAAGTAATTTAAAAAAAATATAGCTTGTTAAACCTCAAAAGTTAATTTAGGTAATGAGATTTGTTCCTATTGTACTAGGAGGCTATATCTTATATACTTAATTGATGTGATAATTTAATCTATATAGTTTGAACTCTATTCTTCCATGATAAAATTTCAACTATCAATATATTGTCTTAAACATTATTTGTTATAATTTGTATATTTTTTCATTATGAAAACAAACACATGATAATTTCATAAAACATAAAAATATTTCTCTCGTCTACTTAAATTGAGGAAAACATAAGAATCTATATATTCTATATCGAATTCTAATTATTTTATCACCGGTTAACATCAATTTAAATGAGTTATAAATAATCTATTTTATAGAAAAGGAAAGATGGTTGACCAAGTGACACGACCCGAAATCCCACCTTCAGGTCGTGATGGCATCTAACGTTGAACCCGCTAGACAAGCCAACGTTAAAAATGAATTGACATTATAATTTTTAAAATCAATAAACGCTAACTATATAGTCATGATAAAAATACGGAAGTTAATAGATTCTAAAACCAAAATAGCCGATCTCGTAGAAATCCCTTTAAGTACAAAACCCAGAAATGGAGTCACAATCTCACGAACTAGACTACGATTTGACTAAAAGCAACAATTTGAAATAAAATGGTACGTATGTTTGGAAATACACAAAATGACAGAAAGAAGAGATAGAAGGTGACGTCAGGGCCCACGAATGTCTGCGGGTCTACCTTGTTATCGCCTGCGTGGACTGAAGGATACTCCCTCTAGCGGTATTCACTGGGTCCAGTTGCGTAATCTGCACAATATAAAGGAGTGCAGGTGTAGCATCAGTACAACCGACCCCATGTACTGAGTAAGTGCCGAGCCTAACCTCGGCGAAGTAGTGACGAGGCTAGGACACGACCGCAATTAATACCTATGCAGTTCAATAATATAACAGGAAATAAACAGGAAATACAGTTACGGGGAAGAACATGCTGGGGTTAAGGGGGCAACAATTACTAACACAGTAGAATTAAGTAATAACTGAAATGTAGGAGTAAAACAGGAAATAACATCTCGAAGCAAGTAAATAAGCATCAAAAGGCACGACATGTCCCCTCGTGCATAGCCTCACAATCACTCGTCACGGAATGTCCTCTCGTGCATACCCTCACAATCACTCGGCACAGAATGTCCCCTCGTGCATAAATAATAAAGTCACTCGGCACAGAATGTCCCCTCGTGCATAAATAATAATCACTCGGCACGGAATGTCCCCTCGTGCATAGATAATAACTCGGTACGGAATGTCCCTTCGTGCATAGCCTCACAATCACGCGGCACGGAATGTCCCCTCGTGCATAATGTACACAGAAACAACAATTCAATATGAAGATTTAACAATAAGAAGTTCTAAAGCCCTAACTTTACCAAAAACCCCCAATTGCTACCTTTGATTTCATGTTTTTAGACCTAGAATCTAGTGATTGATGAAGGAAAATGGAAGAAATTAGATTAGGATTACTTACCCAAGTGGTTATGGTGGAAAAATGGCTTGGAAGTCGTCTATGGGGTTTGGAGAAGAAGGATATGGTGAAAAATAGGGAATTCCCGTAATGGTATTCTGTTTTTGACTTTTTAAATAACTGGACGAAAATACACATCGCGATCACGGGAACGGGTATGCGATCGCGGAGAGACTGGTCCCTACCCTCTGCGATCGCGGTTGAAGGAATGCGGTCGCGAAGAAGAGACTGGGACCCCTTACTCTGCGATCGCATAGACCAGCTACCAGCCCCCCC
>ML286715.1:164500-179936 GCA_005239495.1 Nicotiana undulata
CCCCCCCCCCCCCCCCCCCCCCCCCCCCAGCTCCCTTGATCACCTGTGCGATCGCGGGCACAATAGTGCGATCGTATAAGACAACTAACCCCTCCCCCACTCTCAACTCTATGCGATCGCGGCTTAACCTATGCGATCACATAGAGTACATCACCTGACACCAAATACAACAATCTTTACACCAGATTTTTAAACCTTTTTGCACCCCGACACCTACCCGAAACTCACCCGAGCCCTCGGGGCTCAAAACAAAATACACACACACCCTCATAAATATCCTACGGACTTATTCGAGTAATTAGACCACCAAAATAACATCAAAACAATGAATTAACCTCCAAAATCTATAGAATTTTCTCAAACTTTAAAAACTTCTAAATTTTCCATTTTCGATCCGAAACACGTCAAACCAAGTCCGTTTCTTACCAAATTTTACAGACAACACATAATAATCATATTAAACCTATTTGGGGCTCCGGAACCATGATACGGGCCCGGTAACACCGGTTTCACATAAAGGTTCATTTTCAAAAGTCTTTATAATTTCCAGAAAACAATTTTCTTTAAAAATTCATTCTCGGACTTGGGACCTCGGAATTCGATTTCGGGCATACGCCCAAGTCCCATATTTTCCTACGGGCCCTCCGGGACTATCAAATCACGGGTCCGGGTCCGTTTACCAAAAATGTTGACCAAAGTCAACTTTATTCAAATAATTATCATAAATTCAACTTTTTATCAAATTTCCACATAAAGGCTTCCCGGTTATGCGCCCGGGATGTGCACGCACATCGAGGTGAGATTAACAGAGGCTTTCAGGGCCTCGGAACACAGATTTAGTCAAATTTACACAGGATGATCTTTTGGGTCATCACACCAAGGGCATATATGTCATGTCTAAAAAACTTCATGTTTGCATTTCTTACATGCAAAACTATGCCATATTGATACACGTGGACCCCATGTTCCTCTATCCATAACTCTCCTTTAAATACACTATGCATGTGTTGATTAGACTATTTGTGCAGTGCAAATGCTCATTTCCATCATTTTTCTCATTTTGGAGAATTATTAATTTTGTTATATTCAAATAGAAGTTTCCATAGAGAAAGTAAGATTAATTTTTAAATCATACAACAACAAAAAGAAGTATCGATATTTACAATATTTTCATCTTTACTCATACTATCTTAAAGCAATTTGAAAATAAAAATTAAATGGTTTTCATCTATACATACTATTTGAAGACGATTTCAACCTAAATATTTTCATAATCAAAAGTAATTTAAAAAAATATAGCTTGTTAAACCTCAAGAGTTAATTTAAGTAATGAGATTTGTTTCTATTGTACTAGGAGCCTATACTTTACTCTATATGGTTTGAACTCTATTCTTCCATGATAAGTTTTCAACTATCAATGTATTGTCTTAAACATTATTTATTATAATTTTTATATTGTTTCATTATATGAAAACTAACACATGATAATTTCATAAAAAATAAAAATATTTCTCTCATCTCCTTAAATTGAGGAAAACATAAAAAAAATATATATATTCATTATCGAATTCTATCAATTGTTTATTATTTATCACTGGTTAACATCAATTTAAACGAGTTATAATAAAATATAATTTGAACTTCTATATTGAATTACTACAATTTATATCATGTTTTATATTTGTTTAGTGACTATTATTCTCTTTGTTTGAAGTAGTAAACTTCCTCATTAAGAATGCAAAATTAAGAATTTCTTTTAATTTTGATGTATACAAGATATAAAGTCATATCTTTTTCATCTTTTATCGTATTGTAAAAAATGATGTTGTTTGTTTAAACTTTCATCAAGTAGTTGATTGTTCCCACTGTTGAAATACTTGCAAGACCAATTTGGATGTATTCCAGATTAGTTTATAGACAGATTGATATGCTTTTTATTCTATAAAATTATTAATAGAGATGACACTTGTAGCTTTTTAATGCATTCTCTTGTAAATATTCGAATATATGGGATATAATACCATGGCAAAATACATATGTTTCCCCTTGAACTATGGACAAAATCCCTATTACACATTTTCTCACCACGAAAATTATCTGACATGCTCAACCTTTCCAAAGTGTGTCTAATACACACCTATTTTGCTATGTGGCTCGCACGTGCTTAACAAGAAAAAATGAGCGTGTAAAACTTGTAAATATTTTTTCGAAATCCATATTAGTGCCACATGTTAAAATAATAGTAATGTTTTCCTTATTTCCAACTTTATCAAATTAAAAAAGCTTCTAAGCATCCCTTTTATCTCGGTCTTCCCCAAACTACTAGGAACACCCCCCCCCCTTCCATCTTCGGTCTTCCCCAAACTCCCTTCCTGTTTCGTTCTTTCTCTGCCATTTACAAAATCCACCAAAACTCATGATGAAGAATTTAATGAAGGTACTGTAAATATTTCTTAAAAGTGCCTTCCAAACTTCTCGTGCTTCATTTTCTATCATTAAAACTGTCACGACCCCAAATCCTAACAGGCCGTGATGGCGCCTATCTTGGAACTAGGCTAGCCAACCATCACATTACTACGCAATTGTTCTCATTTAACAGTTCATAATGCAAAAATAAACAGCAATTCAATAAAGAATAATTTATATAAGTCTAGCGCCCCAATAATAATCTAACAACTCTAAACAACCTCCCAGAACTGGAGTCAATAGTCACGAGCATCTAAGAATAGATAAATCTAACTCTGCTAATATAAAATGTCTCTGAACTGAATACTAATACTATAAAAGGAAGGGAAATGGGGAAGCTGTGGACGCTGGACAGCTACCTCGAATCCCGTGAACTACTACTATCACCCAGACAGCTACTGCTGCAAATTAGTACCTGAATCTATGCACAGGGGCACAAGGAGTAATGATGAGTACGCCAACTCAGTAGTAATGAAAAGAAATCACAGTCTGAGAATATAAAGCACACAGAACAGATACACAATTCCACAAAACCAGTAAAAATACCAAGTCACCATGTAGTATTCATCAAATAACAAGTTCGAAATCAGTTTCAAGAAATCCTTTAAAAACAAGTGTAACATCAGTATATCGCAGTGAAATTCTCAGTAAAAGCCAGTTTGAAAATGAATAGTTTATAGTTCAAAAACTCAGTAAAACTTTTCATAAAACTGCCCCTCGGGCCAAAATCATTTCTCGTAAAAACTGTCCATCAAGCATCCTCACAATCACTCTGTATCAGCCCATCAGGCAACCTCACAATCACTCAGTATCATCCCATCAGGAAACCTCACAATCACTCAGTATCAGCCCCGCGGGCAATCATCATCACTCAATCGGTACCGGCGCTCACTGGGGGTGTGTTACAGAAAACGGAGGGGCTCTTACGACCCAAGCGCTATAACATCATAAGGCATGAAAGCCTTCTCACCTCTTTCATAAGGCCTGGAAGCCTCCTCACCTCTCTGGCGCTCACTGGAAATGGGCTCAGACTCCGAAGGAGCTCCTGCAGCCCAAGCGCAATAACAACATAAGTCCTGGAAGCCTCCTCACATCACTCATAAGGCCTGGAAGCCTCCTCACATCACTCATAAGGCCTGGAAGCCTCCTCACATCACTCATAAGGCCTGGAAGCCTCCTCACATCACTCATAAGGCCTGGAAGCCTCCTCACATCACTCATAAGGCCTGGAAGCCTCCTCACATCACTCATAAGGCCTGGAAGCCTCCTCACATCACTCATAAGGCCTGGAAGCCTCCTCACATCACTCAGTCAGACACTTTCAATTAGCCCTTAGGCCATAAACAAACCGGGTTCTCGACCCAAAATAGTGTTTCATTTTTCAATAAATAGTATCAAAATACTCTGAGTGTCAAAACCATTTATCAGGAAAAGACTGAGTGTAAATCACAACATATCAAGTGAGGAAACACAGTAAAACAGTCCCCCAAGGGGTAAACAGATCGGCACTAGGCCCCAAACACGGCTTACAGCCCAAAACATATCATAATATATAAATACTATTTAAGCAAAGGCTTAAAAATCGGTTTCGCAACTCAATAGTTTCCTAAGTAGGGAATATATTTCCCAAGTTTCAATCTTTGTATTCCAAACCCGGTGAAGGGTGCATAGTCTGGGGTTTCATACCCCCAGGACAGGATTTCAAGACATTACTTACCTCAAAACTAGCCCGAAACTACTTCGCAATGCGTTTTCCTTTCGAATCAACTTCCGAACGCTCCAAATCTACCAAGTTCAGTTTTTTTTATCATCAAATTATGCTTAAGGAATAAATTCCAATAGAAAAATATCAAATTTAACCCAAAACCCGAATTTGGTCAAAACCCGTCCCTCGGTCCTGCATCCCGAAACACAGAAATTTTTATACAAAATTGTTATTCATCCTCTTACGAGTCCGTACATATAAAGAACGCCAAAATCGGAGTTCGTTTAACCCCTCAAATCGACCCCTAAAGGTCTGATAATCTCAAGCCCTAAACCCACCTTTTTCTACTGATTTTCATGAATTAAATGCTGAGATTATATTATATGATCACCCATAAACGAGTTTTAATGATCAAGACACTTGCCTCTATGAAGAACACTGATTTCCTCTCTTAACAATCGCCTCAAAAGCTTCTCCCCGTTCACAAATTGGAAGAAAACTCGAACTGCTCGCGATATATATACTGTTCACGTGTTTTACTGCTCCCAATGGATTCCTTGTGAAGTTGCGCTCGTTGCGGGACTTAACCCAACACCTTACGGCACGAGCTGACGACAGCCATGCACCACCTGTGTCCACGTTCCCGAAGGCACCCCTCTCTTTCAAAAAGATTCGCGGCATGTCAAGCCCTGGTAAGGTTCTTCGCTTTGCATCGAATTAAACCACATGCTCCACCGCTTGTGCGGGACCCCGTCATTTCCTTTGAGTTTCATTCTTGCGAACGTACTCCCCAGGCGGGATACTTAACGTGTTAGCTACAACACTGCACGGGTCGATACGCACAACGCCTAGTATCCATCGTTTACGGCTAGGACTACTGGGGTATTCTAATAAATTTAGGCTTTTGAATCACTCCATTTGACCTTATAATGAAGGAGATATGTAGGTTTCGCCGTTGGTGTTCTTTCCGATCTNCATGTCCAAATTCGATGATTCTTTTTGATACGGGTCCGTAATTACGATATGAATCTAATTATTCATTCAAAATAGTAATCCGAGCTCATTCGTTCAATATGATATCATTTATGCTTGAAGAAACGACGTCGAAGCATAAGAAAAACGAGCACAACGCAGTCCAAACCTATCCAAAACTCACCCGAGCTCCTCAAGACCCCATACAAACATTCTAAAAAGTCCCATTACATAACTTGAATTTAGTCTAACCTTCGGAGCACCCAAAACACCATATCTATGTCGAATTCAAGCCTAAGAACTTCTAAATTTCCAACTTTCGCCAATTCAAGCCTAATTATACACCGGACATCACAAAAATATTTCGAACACACTCCTAAGTCCCAAATCACCTAACAAAGCTATCCGAGCCATAAAATCCGCATTCCGAGATCGTTTACCAATAAGTCAACTCCTAGTTGACTTTTTCAACTATAAGGCTATTTTTAGAGACTAAGTGTGTCAATTCTCACTACAACCATTCTGAACCCGAGCCAACCGACTCTAACACATCATAAACAATATAACCAACCTATGGCAAGGCAAAAATAGGAATAACGATGCAAATTCTACGGAACGGCCGACCGGGTCGTTACAAAAACTTACCTAAACATCTAATCTTTACATAAATAATCTTTTATATTTCATATGAATTGACTGAAATGATAAAATCACCAACACATTATCTATCATATAAGGGAAGATTTGAGATTGTATCCACACTGAAGTTGTTTAATTCATGAAAACGAGATTTGTTTAATTCATGAAAATGAAAAACTGACTTTGATTTGCTTTGTTTAGTTGTGTCATGAGATCTAAAAATAGAGGAGGAAAATGGGGAATAGAAGAATAGCAATTTTAGTTTCATCTCTTTCATTCTTGGCCATGGGTTAATTTGCGTGAAGGTTAAGAAGCAATTGCAATGGCTTTTTTTTGGTGGTGTCAAATGTGGAGGAAGTCAAAAGAAGATGCATATGTTAGAGGATTTTTTAAATGGGGGATATAACAATAATTTTAAATATTTTCTCTTAAATAAATAATAATGTGATGACCCAAAGGGTCATCCCATATAATTTTAATTAAATATGTGTTCCGAGGCCCTGAAAGCCTCCGTTTATCACACCTCGATGTGCGTGCGTAGCCCAGGCGCGTTGCCGGACAGCCTTTATGTGGAAAACTTATAAAATATTGAATTTTTTATAATTAATTGAATAAAGTTGACTTTGGTCAACATTTTTGGTAAACAGACTCGGACCCGTGATTTGACGGTCCCGTAGGGTCCGTAGAAAAATATGGGACTTAGGCATATGCCCGGAATCGAATTTCGAGGTCCCAAGTCCGAGAAATGAATTTTTAAAGAAAATTGTTTTCTGAAAAATATAAAGACTTTTGAAAATGAACTTTGATGTGAAACCTGTGTTACCGAACCCGTATTATGGTTCCGGAGCCCGGAACAGGTTCAATATGTATTACATGAGTTGTCTGTAAAATTTGGTAAGAAACGGACTCTGTTTGACGTGATTCGGACGAAAAATGGAAAATTTGAAGTTAATGAAATTTTTGAGAAATCTATAGATTTTGAGGCTTAATTCAATGTTTATGATGTTATTTAGATATTTTGATTAATCGAAGAAGTCCGTAGGATGTTATTGAGGTTTTGTGTATATTTGGTTTTGAGCCCTGAGGGCTCGGGTGAATTTCGGGGAGGTGTCGGGGTGCAAAACTTAGGAAAAATCTGATGTTTTTGAGCTGTTGCCGGTGTCCAGGGATTTACCCTATGCGAACGCACTCAAGGGAGTGCGAACGCACAGGGAAATTGAGGGCTGGGGTCAGGGTAGCTTTTTGGTCAGTGCGAACGCACCATGCCAGGTGCGAATGCGGAGGGGCAGCTGGGGTGTGTTAGCATGGGCCTGGGGGGGGGGGTAGAATTTACCCTGTGCGAACGCAGCATTTAGCTCGCGAACGCATAGGGACCATCTGATAAACCTGTGCGAACGCGGAGCTCGGACGCGAACGCACTGCCTTATTTCGCCCAGTCATTTTTAATACCCAAAACATAATACTGACGGGATTTCACCCAAAATTCATAACCCTCTTCTTCCCCAAACCCCGTAGACGATTTCGAAGCAATTCTTCCTCCATAACCTCTTAGGTAAGTGATCTTTAACTTGTTTCTTTCCATTTTTCTTAAACACCCACTAGATTTTAGGCCTAAAAATATGAAATCAAAGTAGAAATTGGGATTTTGGGTAAAGTTAGGACTTTTCAAATTTTTGGGAATTCAACCTCGTTTTGGGGTCGGATTTCAAAACAAATTATATATTCGGGCTCGTGGAGGAATGGGTGATCATGTTTTGGTCCGAATCTCGTGTTTGGACCAAGCGGGCTCTTGGTCGAATTTTGGAAAATTTGGAAGAATGTTGGAAAATCTATAATTAGGCTTTGGAATTGAATTGTTGAATAATTATTGAGTCGATTATGTATAGATACGATTGTTTCGGAGTCGGATTCGAGAGGAAAAGCGGTGTTAGAGGCTTGATTTGCATTCTTGGAGTCGAGGTAAGTGTTTGGCCTAACCTTAGCTTGAGGGAATAGGTATAGAGCCTTATTTGCTATGTGTTAATCCATGTCCAACGTATAGGTGAGGTGACGGGTACCTATATGTTGTGGTCAAGCATGCCCGTGAGTCGAACTTGATAATTTTCATTGTGTTATTTGATATACTCTGTGTTACGGATTTCTTATCATTCTGGAAGTGATATATTGATGTGGAAAGTTATTTGATTATTCGTTCAGTTGAGGATTATATTGTTGAATTACACCTCTGAGTGAGATTGGTTATAGCTGAGTCCCTTGTCGGGACGATATAATCTTTTTTGAATATTTCTGTGTATTTGAGGTTTCCTATTGTTGTATTTTTCTGTCTAATTGTTGCTTTTATTTATGTTATGCACGAGGGGACATTCCGTGCCGAGTGATTATTATTTATGCACGAGGGGACATTCCGTGCCGAGTGACTGTGAGGTTATGCACGAGGGAACATTTCGTGACGAGTGATTATTATTTATGCACGAGGGGACATTCCGTGCCGAGTGACTGTGAGGTTATGCACGAGGGGACATTCCGTGCCGAGTGATTATTATTTATGCACGAGGGGACATTCCGTGCCGAGTGACTGTGAGGTTATGCACGAGGGGACATTCCGTGCCGAGTGATTATTATTTATGCACGAGGGTACATTCCGTGCTGAGTGATTGTGAGGTTATGCACGAGGGGACATGCCGTGCCTTTTTCTGTTTATTTACTTGTTCCGAGCTGTTAAATTTCTGCTGTTATTTCTACATTTAAATTATTATCTTGTTCTGTTGTTTTAGCAGTTGTGGCCCCTTTATCCCTAGCATGTTCTCCCCCGTAGCTGTATTACTTGTTTATTTCCTGTCATTACTTCCTGTTATATTATTGAACTGCACAGGTGTTATTTGTTGTCGTGTCCTAGCCTCGTCACTACTTCGCCGAGGTTAGGATCGACACTTACTCAGTACATGGGGTCGGTTGTACTGATGCTACACCTGCACTTCTCTATGATGTGCAGATTACAGTGCCGGACCCAGTGGACATTGAGCGAGGGAGTATCATTCAGTCCACGGCGACACCGAGGTACTCCTGTAGATGTCCGCAGGACTTGGCGTCACCCCTACCCTTTTCTCTCATTTTTTGTCTTATTTCAGTAGTTCGATGACAGTTGTATCTACTTATTTCAGGCCATTGTATTTAGTAAACTCTTAGACTGTTCGTGAGTTTGTGATTCCGGTTTCTGGGGTTGTACTCAAGGAAATTATTACGAGATTCCTATTTAGTTCTTGAATTTTAAATTACTTCCGCATTTTTATTATAATTGTTCTAGTTATTTTCTGTTATTTAATTGTTAATAAGTCAATTTAATTCAAACGTTGGCTTGTCTAGCGGGTTCAACGTTAGACTCCATCACGGCCTGAAGGTGGGATTTCGGGTCGTGACAGTTGGTATCATAGCACTAGGTTTCTTAGGATTCACAACTCACGGACAAACTTGGTAGAGTCTGAGGGATCGGTACGGAGACGTCTGTACTTATCCCCCAGAGGCTGCAAAGTCAGGAATAACTTCACTTTTTCTTCTTCTCTGTCGTGCGATTTGAATTCTAAATGCTAATTGAGTTTCTATTCTATTCTATCGCAGATGGCGAGAACACGTGCTTCCTCATCTATCGATCTGCAGCCTGGTCCTCTTGTTGCATCTCCTATGAGGGGCCGAGGACGAGGCCGAGGCCGTGCTAGAGGCCGAGGCAGGGGCAGGGCTCAGCCCAGAGCAGTAGCCCCAGTAGAGGACCCACAGGTAGACCTTGCCGGTGAGGTTTCTGCTAAGACGGTTCCAGTTGGACCAGCTCAGGTCCCAGAGGGGTTCATTGCCACCCCGGTTCTTCAGGACGCTCTTGTCCGCTTAGTGGGACTTATGGAGAGTGTGGCTCAGGCTAGTCTTCTTCCTACTGCACCATCCGTCTCTCAGGACGGGGGAGGGACCCAGACTCCTGCCACTCGCACATCAGAGTAGCTAGCTCCTCAGTTCCAGACTCCGGCACCTCAGACAGTCGGAGTAGCTCAGCTGGGTATTGTAGCACCGACATTTGAGGGAGCAGCTATGTCAGCAGATGCCTTACGGAGATTAGATCGGTACACCAAGTTATTCCCTGCTACATTTACTGGTGCACCATCAGAGGGTCCCCATGATTACTTGGACAGTTGTTATGAGGTTCTTCGGAACATGGGCATTGTGGAGACCAATGAGGTCGATTTTGCTACCTTTCATCTTTCCGGTACCGCCAAGACTTGGTGAAGAGACTATTGCTTGACCAGACCAACTGGGTCTGTACCTTTGACTTGGGCTCAGTTCTCTGAGTTGTTCTTGGGGAAGTTTCTTCTAGTTACTCAAAGGGAGGATCTTCGGAGGCAGTTTGAGCGCCTCCGGCAGGGATTTATGACTGTTACACAGTACGAGACCAGGTTCATCACTCTGGCCCATCATGCTATTATGATACTCCTCACTGATCGAGAGAGAGTGAGGAGGTTATATCGAGGGTCTAGCTCAGCCCATCAGACTGCAGATGGCCAGGGAGACAGGTACTGATATCTCCTTTCAGGATGCAGCCGATGCGGCCAGGCGTATTGAGATGGTGTTATCGCAGGGTAGTGATCAGGGGTCTGACAAGAGACCTCGTCATTTCTTCCGGTTCAGTGGTGCCTCATCTGGAGGCAAAGATTCCTTTGGTAGAGGGCATCCTCCTAGGCCTTACCAGTCGGCACTTCAGGTATCCTACAGTGCACCATCAGCTCCCATCAGTGCACCGCCGATTCATAGCTTTCAGGGTGGTCATTCTGGTCGTCAGAGAGAGTTCCAGGGTCAGTATTCTCAGCAGCCGAGGTCTTGCTTCACTTGCGGTGGTACGGGGCATATTCCAGGTTTTTCCCCCGAGGTTTTGGTGGTCCACAATATCAGGGTTCCCGTGCCATGGTTTCCGCATCAAGTGCACCCTAGCCCCCTCAGCCAGCTAGGGGTGGTGGTCGAGGTGCCAGAGGTGGAGGTCAGATTCATAAAGGTGGAGGACAGGCCACGAGAGGTAAGGGTCAGCCCGCAGTAGTTCGACCCACATATGTTCAGGTTAGAGGGGCTCCGCCTCGATGCTATGCTATTCCTGCTAGGCCGGAGGCCGAGGCCTCTGATGCAGTTATTACATGTACATTTTCAGTTTGCAGCCGAGATGCTTCGGTTTTATTTGATCCGGGGTCTACATTCTCCTATGTGTCTTCATATTTTGCCCCTTATCTGAGAATGCCCCGTGATTCCCTGAGTACTTCTGTATATGTGTCTACACCGATGGGTGATTCTATTGTGGTAGATCGAGTCTACCGTTCATGCTTAGTGTCTATTAGTGGTCTGGAGACTCAGGTAGACCTTTTGCTCCTTGATATGGTCGACTTTGATGTTATATTGGGGATGGATTGGTTATCCCCCTATCATGCTATTCTGGATTGTCATGACAAGACAATGACCTTGGCCTTGCCATGAGTACCTCTCTTGGAGTGGAAAGGGACTCCTAGTCATTCATCCGATAGAGTTATTTCATATATGAAGGCTCGGCGCATGGTCGAGAAGGGTTGTTTGGACTATTTGGCCTATGTTCGTGATTCTAGTGCCAAGGTTCCTTCTATGGAGTCTGTGCCCGTGGTTCGTGAGTTTCCAGAGGTATTCCCTGCTGACTTTCCGGGTATGCCACCCAACAGGGATATTGATTTTTGCATTGAGTTGGCTCCGGGCACTCAGCCCATTTTTACTCCGCCGTATCGTATGGCCCCGCCAAAGTTGAAGGAATTGAAGGAACAGTTACATGATTTGTTGGATAAAGGCTTCATTAGGCCTAGTGTTTCTCCTTGGGGTGCCCCAGTGTTGTTTGTTAAGAAGAAAGATGGCTCAATGAGGATGTGTATTGACTACCGGCAATTGAATAAGGTTACTATTAAGAATAAGTATCCTTTGCCGAGGATTGATGATCTATTTGACCAGCTTCAGGGTGCTACAGTGTTTTCCAAGATAGACTATAGATATGGTTACCATCAGCCGAGGATTAGGGCATCTGATGTCCCTAAGACAGCCTTTCGCACTCGGTATGGCCATTATGAGTTCTTGGTGATGTCATTTGGGTTGACAAATGCCCCCGCTGCTTTTAGGGAGTTGATGAACCGAGTGTTCAGGCCCTATTTGGACTCGTTCGTTATTGTTTTCATTGATGATATATTGATATACTCCCGTAGCCGAGAGGAGCATGAGCAGCACCTTCGAGTCGTCCTCCAGACTTTGAGGGATAGTCAGTTGTATGCCAAATTTTCTAAGTGTGAGTTCTGGTTGAGTTCGGTGGCATTTCTGGGCCATGTTGTGTCGGTAGAGGGTATTCAGGTGGATCCCAAGAAGATTTCAGCGGTCAGAGATTGGCCTAGACCCACTTCAGCTACAGAGATTCGGAGTTTCTAGGGCTTAGCAGGTTATTATCGCCGCTTTGTGGAGGGATTTTCATCTATCGCAGCCTCGATGACCAGGTTGACCCAGAAGGGTGCCCAATTCAGGTGGTCAGATGACTGTGAGGCGAGCTTTCAGAAGCTCAAGACGGCCTTGACCACGTCACCGGTGTTAGTTTTGCCCACAGGTTCAGGGCCTTATACCGTGTATTGTGATGCTTCACATGTTGGACTTGGCTCAGTGTCGATGCAGGAGGGCAAGGTTATAGCTTACGCTTCACGTCAGTTGAAGGTTCATGAGAAGAACTATCTAGTCCATGATTTGGAGTTAGCAGCTATTGTCCATGCGTTGAAGATTTGGAGGCATTATCTGTATGGAGTGCCATGTGACGTGTTCACGGATCATAAGAGTTTGCAATATATGTTCAAGCAGAAAGAGTTGAATATGAGGCAGAGGAGATGGTTAGAGTTGTTGAAAGAATACGACATTACCATTCTTTATCACACGCGAAAGGCCAATGTGGTGGCCGATGCTTTGAGCCGGAAGTCAGCCAGTATGGGTAGTCTTGCTTATCTATCAGTCGGAGAGCGACCGCTTGCTTTGGATGTTCAAGCTTTGTCCAACCGGTTTATGAGATTGGAGGTTTCTAAGACTGGCAGTGTTTTGGCCTATATTGTGGCTCGTTCCTCATTGTATGATCGTATTCGGGCCAGGCTGTATGATGATCGTCATTTATGTGTTCTTAGAGATACGGTCCGACATGGAGGTGCCAAGCAGGTCATAGTTGATGATGAGGGAGTTATGAGGATGCAGGGCCGTATTTGTGTGCCTGATGTTGATGGTATTCGTGAGTTGATATTGCAAGAGGCCCATATTCCCGGTATTCCATTCATCCGGGCGCCGCAAAGATGTACCAGGACTTACGACAACATTATTGGTGGTGGAGGATGAAGAAGGATATTGTAGCCTATGTAGCTCGGTGCTTGAACTGTCAACAGGTTAAGTACGAGCACCAGAGACCCGGTGGTTTGATGCAGCAGATTGAGCTTCCCGAGTGGAAGTGGGAGCGTATCACCATGGATTTTGTAGTTGGACTCCCACAGACTCAGAGGATGTTTGATGCAGTGTGGGTTATTGTGGATCGGCTGACCAAGTCAGCGCACTTCATTCCAGTATCAGTTTCGTATTCGGCGGAGAAGTTGGCAAAGATCTATATGAGAGAGATTGTCTGATTGCATGGTGTAACCATGTCCATTATTTCTGACCGAGGTACTCAGTTTACCTCCCATTTTTGGAGAGTATTTTAGCGTGAGTTGGGCACACGGGTTGATTTGAGCACATCGTTTCATCCTCAGACGGACGGACAGTCCGAGCACACTATTCATATTTTGGAGGATATGTTGCGGGCATGTGTCATTGACTTTGGTGGTTCATGGGACCAGTTCTTGCCTTTAGCTGAGTTTGCCTACAACAACAGCTATCAGTCGAGCATTCAGATGGCTCCGTATGAGGCGGTGTCGGTCGCCAGTCGGATGGTTAGAGCCGGGAGAGGCTAGATTATTGGGTTCTGAGTTAGTCCAGGATGCCTTGGACAAGGTGAAGATCATTCAGGATAGACTTCGTACAGCTCAGTCCAGGCAGAAGAGTTATGCAGATCGTAGAGTTTGAGATTTGGCTTTTATGATAGGAGACCGGGTATTTCTTCAGGTGTCGCCCATGAAGGGCGTGATGAGGTTCGGGAAGAAGGGAAAGTTGATCCCTAGGTACATTGGTCCATTTGAGATTTTGGACAAGGTAGGAGAGGTGGCCTAGAGACTTGCCTTGCCACCGAGTTTATCAGTCGTGCACCCTATGTTTCACGTATCTATACTTCAGAGGTATATTGCGGATCCATCTCATGTACTTGACTTCAGTGGTGTCCAGTTGGACAAGGATTTGTCTTATGAGGTGGAGCCGGTAGCCATATTGGCTCGGCAGGTTCGTCAGTTGAGATCGAGGAGTTATCCTTCGGTTCGTGCGCAGTGGAAAGGTCAGCTTGTTGAGGCAACTACCTAGGAGTCCGAGTCCGATATGCGGAGCCGATATCCCCATCTTTTCCCCGATTCAGGTACCTTTCTATCTCCGTTCAAGGACGAACGTTTGTTTTAGAGGTGGAGACTGTGATGACCCAAAAGGTCATCTCATGTAATTTTAATTAAAACTGTGTTCCGAGGCTCTAAAAGCCTCCGTTTATCTCACCACGATGTGCGTGCGCAGCCCGGGCGCGTAGCCGGGAAGCCTTTATGTGGAAAACTGATAAAATGTTGAATTTTTGATAATTAATTTAATAAAATTGACTTTGGTCAATATTTTTGGTAAACGGACCCGGACCCGTGATTTGACGGTCCCAAAGGGTCCGTAGGAAAATATGGGACTTGGACGTATGCCCAAAATCGAATTCCGAGGTCCCAAGTCCGAGAAATGAATTTTTAAAGAAAATTGTTTTCTGAAAAATATAAAGGCTTTTGAAAATGAACTTTGATGTGAAACCTGTGTTACCGGGCCCGTATTATGGTTTCGGAACCCGGAACAGGTTCAACATGTGTTACATGAGTTGTCTGTAAAATTTGGTAAGAAACGGACTCAGTTTGACGTGATTCGAACTAAAATGGAAATTTTAAGTTAATGAAGTTTTTGAGAAAATCTATAGATTTTGAGGCTTAATTCAGTGTTTATGATGTTATTTAGATGTTTTGAAAACTCGAATAAGTCCGTAGGATGTTATTGAGATTGTGTGTATATTTAGTTTTGAGCCTCGAGGGCTCGAGTGAATTTCGGGTAGGTGTCGGGGTGCAAAACTTAGGAAAAATCTTATGTTTTTGAGATGTTGTTGGTGTCCAGGGATTTACCCTATGCGAACGCACTCAAGGGAGTGCGAACGCACAGGGTAATTGAGGGCTGGGGGTCAGGGTAGCTTTTTGGTCAGTGCAAATGCACCATGCCAGGTNGCTCGCGAACGCATAGGGACCATCTGATAAACCTGTGCGAACGCGGAGTTGGGACCGCGAACGCACTGCCTTATTTCGCCCAGTCATTTTTAATACCCCAAAACAGAATAGTGACGGGATTTCACCCAAAATTCATAACCCTCTTCTTCCCCAAACCCCATAGACGATTTCGAAGCAATTCTTCCTCCATAACCTCTTAGGTAAGTGATCTTTAACTTGTTTC
>ML286716.1:0-22764 GCA_005239495.1 Nicotiana undulata
GCCAATTCAAGCCTAATTCTACATCGGGCATCCTAAAAATATTCTGATCACACTCCTAAGTCCAAAATCATCTAACGAAGCTATCCGAATCATAAAATACGCATTCCGAGATCGTTTACCAATAAGTCAACTCTTAGTTGACTTTTCCCATTTTAAGGCTGTTCTTAAGGACTAAGTGACTAAATTCTCATTTAACCATTTCGATTTCAAGCCTATCAACTCTAACACATAAATAATAGAGTAACCAACATGTAATAAGCCACTAACAACAGCTAAAATGTAGGTTTCGCGTAACGACCGACCGGGTCGTTACAACAACAAAAAGAAGTCAGGTGTAGTATCAGTACAACCGACCCCATGTACTGAGTAAGTGCCGAGCCTAACCTCGGCGAAGTAGTGACGAGGCTAGGACACGACAAATAATACAACCTATGCAATTTAATAATGTATAAAGAATTAAAGACAGGAAGTAAAAAGTTAAGTAGAAAAATAGGGGGAAAATGTTGGGATAAAGGGGGTAGAAATTAACCAAAATAACAAAACAAGGCAACAATTTAAATATCAAGGTATCAACGAGGAATAACAACACGAGGCAAACAAGTGCACGACATCACCCTTTGTGGTTTTACTCTCATCCTCACAATAAGTAAATGGAAACGGCATGGCATGACCCCTCTTGCTATAATATCATAACATGGCACGGAATGACCCCTCGTGCTAAAACAGCATAACATGGCACGAAATGACCCCTTGTGCTATAATATCATAACATGGCACGTAATGACCCCTCGTGCTAAAATATCATAACATGGAACGGAATGACCCCTCGTGCTCAAACATCATAACATGGCACGGAATGACCCCTCGTGCTTTACACTCTTCCTCACCAAACAATATCAGGAACAACAGCTTGGCAAGGAAATCAACAATAAGAACTATAAATCACAACATCCCGGCAAGGGTATAACAACAAAAATAATACCATCCCGGCAAGGGACATAGCTATAACCAATCTCACCCAAGTGTATAACTTAACAAAATATTCCTCAACCAAACAAATACTCAACAGTATTCACAACCAATAATTTCCATCTAACGATTAACCACCAAATTGAAAGTTAATCCATAATACAGTAAATATCAATGAAAATCAGCTAATTCATAATAACCGACTCACGAGCATGCTTGACAACAACATATAGGTACTCGTCACCTCATATATACATTGAACATGGTATAATCACATAACAAACAAGACTCAACACCTATTCCCTCAAGCTAAGGTTAGGCCAAACACTTACCTCGAATTTCACGATCAAAATCAAGCCTCAAGCACCGCTTTTCCTTTTGAACCCGACTCCAAATCAATCGCATCTAGCCATAATTGACTCAATAACATCAATAGATGCTAAACAATTCAAGTCCAATGCTTAATTATAGACTTTCTAACATTCTTCCCAAAAATCCAAAAATCGACCCCGGGCTCGCTTGGTCAAAACGCGAGGTTCAGACCAAAACCTGTTCACCCACAAGCCCTAATATATAATTTGTTTTGAAATTTGACCCCAAAACGAGATCAAATTCCCAATTAATCAAAAAACCCTAATTCTACCCAAATCCCTAATTTTTTACCCTTAAACCCATGTTTAGGACTAGAAATCTAATGGGTGTTGATAAATATTGAAGAAAAAGAGTCTAAAGTTACATACCTATGAAATTGTGGTGAAGTTGCCTTTCAAAAATCGCCCAAAGTGGTGTGAAGAAGAAGAAGTTGTGAGTTTTGGGTGAAATCCCGTAAGTGTTCTGTTTTTTATAAAAATATAACTGGGCAAAATTTATTCTTCGCGTTCGCGGGCCCCTGGCCGCGTTCGCGAAGGTTTGGGATTTCCTGGCCTATGCGTTCGCGAGCTAAAGGCCGCGTTCGCGTAGGCTTATGACTATCCAGACCCCAACCCCTCTCTAAAGCTATACGTTCGCGACCACCTAGGTGCGTTCGCACAATTTCCCTTTTCCTACCTTCCGCGTTCGCATCCCCAGCAATGCGTTCGTATAGAACTAAGACTGCCCAGCCCCCAGACTCCATAATGCTCTACGCGTTCGCGGCTGCACGAGTGCGTTCGTGTAGAGTAATATTCCTATGCTCCGCGTTCGCACCCTGTGCCATGCTTTCACACAGTTCTAGCCAACCTCCCTCCCAAACAGTGCTATGCGTTCGCGGACAAACCTATGCGTTCGCATAGCACAAAACACCAGACACCAGAAAAACTGTGCAACACCAGATTTTTACCAAGTTAAACACCCCGACACCTACCAAAAACTCACCCGAGCCCTCGTGGCTCCAACCCAAATGTGCACACAACCTCAAAAATATCCTACGGAGTTAGTTGTGTAATCAAATCTCCAAAATAACATCATAAACGATAAATTTAACCCCAAAATCCATGAAAATTTTCAAAACTTCTTAAACATCAAACTTTGCATTTACGGGTCCGAATCACGTCAAATGATTTTCGTTTCTTACCAAACTTCACATACATTACATAAATATTATATCAAACCTTTACCGGGCTCCGAAACCTTAATACGGGACTGATACCACAGATTTCACATATAATTAAGCTTTCAAAAATCCTTTATATTTTCAGAAAATAATTTCTTTCAAAAATTCATTTCTCCGACTTGAGACCTCAGAATTCGATTTCAGGCATATTCCCAAGTCCCATATCTTCCTACGGACCCTCCGGCACCGTCAAATCACAGGTCCAGGTCTGTTTACCACAAATGTTGACCAAAGTCAACTCAATGCAAATTTCAACACAAATTATCATTTTCTTCAGTTTTTCACATAAAGGCTTCGTGGCTACATGCCCGGGCTGCGCACGAAAATCAAGGTGAGATAAAAGGAGGTTTTCATGATCTCGTAACACAGAATTAGCTAGAAATACACGGGATGACCTTTTGGGTCATCACACCTTTACAAAGTGACAAAGGCCCCCTTTATATAGTGGAGAGGATCCTCATATAGTACATTATCATTTATTGTGAAGATCTCGATTGATTCGGCTAATCAAAGCCTAGGTATGGAATCATAGTTCGTTACAAAACTGTCCACCTCGATCTTTGTGTCGTTACTCATGTCGATCTTGGACCCGCATCCTTTCGGGTCGGAGGCTATTGATCTTCGACCCTGGGCCATACGAACGACCATAAGATATCATAATACTCTTAAAATTTGTATCCCCAATTTTAGCAGTAGACAATGATATTATTGTAAGTTATGGAACCTTTTTGAAGGTAGTGTATAACCTCAGTGGAATCAATTTCCACTTCTAATGGCGTTAGTTTATTGGTAGCTACGTAGATCAATCCCTGGTGTATAGCTAAAAGCTCAGCATGAATTGGGGAATCTGCATGGACTGATTTCATGAACCCTAACTGCATTTTGATTTTGCATTCCTGATTAGCCCTCCTAAACCTGAAAATAAGGTAGTACTTTGAAAAGCACCATCAGTATTAAGTTTGTACCACCCTCACGGGGTGCATGCCAGGAGATATTAATGGGGATTTTCCTAGAAGTGTTGGTAATTCTTTCCGAAAAGAATTTGTATTCTGGGGCACACTGTCATATTAAGGAAGGTGAGAGGGGTTGGTTTGTATTATTAATGTTGTTACTATTCCTAGTAAGCCAATGTGATGACCCAAAAGGTCATCCTGTGTAAATTTAACTAAATCTATGTTTCGAGGCCCCGAAAGCCTCCTTTTATCTCACCTCGATGTACGTGCACAACCCAGGCGCATAGCCGGGAAGCCTTTATGTGAAAAATTGATAAAATGTTGAATTTATGATTATTAATTGAATAAAGTTGACTTTGGTCAACATTTTTGGTATAACGTATTCGGACCCGTGATTTGATGGCCCTGGAGGGTCCGTAGGAAAATATGGGACTTGGGCATATGCCCAGAATCGAATTCCGAGGTCCCAAGTCCGAGAAATGAATTTTTTAAAGAAAACTGTTTTCTGGAAAATATAAAGGTTTTTGAAAATGAGAATTGATGTGAAACATGTGTTATCGGGCCCGTATTATGGTTCCGGATCCCGGAACAGGTTCAATATGTTTATTATGTGCTACCTGTGAAATTTTGTAAGAAACGGACTTAGTTTGAGGTAATTCGGACTAAAAATGGGAAATTTGAAGGTTTATGAAGTTTATAGAAATTCTATAAATTTTGAGGTTTAATTCAGTGTTTATGGTGTAATTTTGGTGTCTTGATTACTCGAATAAGTCTGTAGGATGTTTTAGAGGCTGTGTGTATATTTGGTTTTGAGCCTTAAGGGCTCGGGTGAGTTTCGGGTAGGTGTCGGAGTGCATAAGTGTTGAAAACTCTGATGTCTTATTGTTGTTTCTGGTGTTGGGAAATTTGTATTGTGCGAACGCATTAGAACTCATGCGAACGCACAGGGTAACTTGGGGAGGGGGTTGGGTAGCACTGTGCGATCGCATAGGGGTGTCTGCGACCGCACAAGGGGTAGGTGAGCTGGGGGGGGGGGGGGGGAGGCTGGTAGATACACTCTGCGATCGCACTTGTAGACCCGCGATCGCACAGCTTAAGTTCAGTCCCTCTATGCAATAGCACCTGTAGCCTCGCGATCGCACAGACCAAAAAACGCCCAGTTATTTTTAATACCCAAAACAGAATACATACGGGACTTTTCCACCATTTTCATAAACCCCTTCTTCCCCAACCCTCTTAGGCGATTTTGGAGCACCTCTTCCACCATAACTTCATAGGTAAGTGATATCAACTCCATTTTCTTCCATTTTCATCATCAATTATTAGATTCTAGGCCTAAAATCATGGGATTAAAGAGTAGAAATTGGGGTTTAGGGTAGAGTTAGGGCTTTTTGAATTTTTGGGAGTTTGACCTCGTTTTGGGGTCGGATTTAAAAATAAATTGTATATTCGGGCTCGTGGGGAATTGGGTGATCGGATTTTGGTCTGAACCTCGAGTTTGGACCAAGCGGGCCCTGGGTCGAATTTTAGAATTTTCGGAAGAATGTTAGGAAATCTATAATTAGGCTTTGGAATTGAATTATTGAGTAATTATTGATATTTATTGGATCGATTATGTCTAGATACAATCGTTTCAGAGTCGAGTTCGAGAGGAAAAGCAGTGATTTGAGGATTGATTTGCATTCTTGGAGACGAGGTAAGTGTTTGTCCTAACCTTAGCTTGAAGGAATAGGTATAGAGTCTTAATTGCTATGTGTTATTCCATGTCCAACGTATAGGTGAGGTGACGGGCACCTACTTGTTGTGGTCAAGCATGCCCGTGAGTCGAACTTGATAATTTTCATTGTGTTCTTTGATATTCTCTGTGTTACGGATTTTTTTATCATTCTGGAAGTGATATATTGAGAGTATTTAATGATGTGTAAATTTATTGGATTATTCGTTCGGTTGAGGGTTATATTGTTAAATTATGCCTCTGAGTGAGATTGTTTATAGTTGAGTCCCTTGCCGGGACGGTAGAATACTTGTTGATTATTTCTGTACATTTGAAGTTTTTTATTACTATCTTTCCTGCCAATTGATGCTTTTACATATATTTATGCACGAGGGGACATTCTGTGCGAGTGATTGTGAGGCTATGCACGAGGGGACTTTCCGTGCCGAGTGATTTTTATTTATACACGAGGGGACATTCTGTGCTGAGTGATTATTATTTATGCACGAGGGGACATTCCGTGCCGAGTGATTTATTATTATTTATGCACGAGGGGACAATCCGTGCCGAGTGATTATTATTTATGCACGAGGGGAAATTCCGTGCCGAGCGATTATTATTTATGCACGAGGGGACATTCTGTGCTGAGTGACTGTGAGGTTATGCACGAGGGGACATTCAGTACCGAGTGATTTATTATTATTTGTGCACGAGGGGACATTCTGTGCCGAGTGATTGTGAGGTTATGCACGAGGGGACATGCAGTGCCTTTTCTGTTTATTTACTTGTTCAAAGTTGTTAAATTCCTGATGTTATTTCTACATTTCAATTATTATCTTGTTCTGTTGTTTTAGCAGTTGTTGCCCCTTATTCCCAGCACGTTCGCCCACGTAGTTGTATTACTTGTTTATTTCCTGTCATTATTTCGTGTTATATTATTGAACTGCACATGTGTTATTTGTTGTCGTGTCCTAGCCTCGTCACTACTTCGTTGAGGTTAGGCTCGGCACTTACTCAGTATATGGGGTCGGTTGCACTGATTCTACACCTGCACTTCTCTATGATGTGCAGATTACAGCGTCGGACCCAGTGGACACGGAGCGAGGGAGTATCCTTCAGTCCACGGCGACACCGAGGTAGTCCTGCAGACGTCCGCAGGCCTTGGCGCCACCTCTTATCCTTTCCTCTCATTTTCTATCTTATTTCAGTAGTTCCAAGACAGTTGTATCTACTTATTTCAGACCATTGTATTTAGTAAACCCTTAGATTGTTCGTGAGATTGTGGCCCCGGTTTCTGGGGTTGTACTTAAGAAAAATTATTGCGGGACTTCTATTGAACTCTTGAATTTTGTATTACTTCCGTATTTTTATTATAATTGTTCTAGTTATTTTTTATTATTTAATTGCTAATCAGTCAATTTTATTCAAACGTTGGCTTGTCTAGCGGGTTTAACGTTAGACGCCATAACGGCCTTAAGGTGGAATTTCGGGTCATGACAAGTTGGTATCAGAGCACTAGGTTGCTTAGGTTTCACAACTCAAGGAAAAACTTGGTAGAGTCTGAGGGATCGGTACGGAGACGTCTGTACTTATCCCCCAGAGGCTGCAAAGTTAGGAATAACTTCACATCTTTTCTTCTTTGTCGTGCAATTTGACTTCTAAATACTAATTAAGTCTCTATTCTATTCTCTCGCTGATGGCGAGAACGCGTGCTTCCTCATCTACCGATCAGCAGCCTGATCCTCCTGTTGCAGCTCCTACGAGGGGCCAAGGATGAGGTCGAGGCCGTGCTAGAGGCTGAGGCAGAGACAGAGCAGCAGCCCCAGCAGTGGACCCACAGGTAGACTTTGCCGGTGAGGTTCCTGCCCAAACGGTTCCAGTTGGACCAGCTCAGGTCCCAGAGGGGTTCATTTCCACCCCGGTTCTTCAGGACACTCTTGTCCGCTTAGTGGGACTTATGGAGAGCGTGGCTCAGGCTAGGCTTCTTCCTACTGCACCAGCCGTCTCTCAGGCTGGGGGTGGGCCCCAGACTCCTACTACTCGCACCCCAGAGCAGCTAGCTCCTTAGTTCCAGATTCCGGCACCTCAGACAGTCGGAGTAGCTCAGTCGGGCATTGTAGCACCGGCAGTTGAGGGAGCAGCTATGTCGGCAGATGCCCTATGGAGATTAGATCGGTTCACCAAGATATTTCCTACTACTTTTACTTGTGCACCGTCAAAGGATCCCCAGGATTACTTGGACAGTTGTAATGAGGTTCTTCATAACATGGGCATTGTGGAGACCAACGGGGTCGATTTTACTACTTTTCGTCTTTCCTGTACCGCCAAGACTTGGTGGAGAGACTATTGCTTGACCAGACCAGCTGGGTCTACATATTTGACTTGGGCTTAATTCTCCGAGCTAATCTTGGGGAAGTTTCTTCCAATTACTCAGTGGGAGGATATTCGGAGGTAGTTTGAGCGCCTCCAGCAAGGATCTATGACTGTTACACAGTACGAGTCCAGGTTCATCACTCTGGCTCGTCATGCTGTTATGATACTCCCCACTGATCAAGAGAGAGTGATAAGATTTATCGAGGGTCTAGCTCAGCCTATCAGACTGCAGATGGCCAGGGAGACAGGTATTGATATCTCCTTTTAGTATGCGACCGACGTGGCCAGGCGTATTGAGATGGTTTTATCACAGGGCGGTGGTCAGGGGTATGACAACAGACCTCGTCATTTAGGCCGGTTCAGTGGTGCCTCATCTAGAGGCAGAGCTTCCTTTGACAGAGGGCATCCACCTAGGCCTTATCAGTCGACATTTTAGGTATCCCGCAGTGCACCACCACTTCCTATAAGTGCACCGCCGATTTAAAGCTTCCAAGGTGGTCATTCTGGTTGTCAAGGAAGGTTCCAGGGTTAGTATTCTCAGCAGCCGAGGTCTTGCTTCACTTGCGGTGGTACGGGGCACATTTCCAGGTTCCCCTCCCCCCCTAGGTTTTAGTGGTCCTCAGTATCAGGGTTCCCGTGCTATGGTTCCCGCATCAGGTGCACCCCCACCCTCTCAGCCAGCTACGGGTGGTAGTCGAGGTGACAGAGGTGGAGGTCAGATTCATAGAGGTGGAGGACAGGTCACGAGAGGTAGAGGTCAGCCTATAGTAGGTCGACCCAAAGATGTTCAGGTTGGAGGGGCTCCGCCCCGGTGCTACGCTATTCCTGCGAAACCTGAGGCTGAGGCCTCTAATGCAGTTATTACAGGTACGATTTCAGTTTGCAGTCGAGATGCGTCGGTCTTATTTGATCCGGGGTCTACATTCTCCTTTGTGTCTTTATATTTTGCCCCTTTTCTAAGTATGCCCCATGATTCCCTGAGTATTGTTGTGTATGTGTCCACACCGGTGGGTGATTCTATTGTGGTAGATCGAGTCTACCGTTCATGCTTAGTGGTCATTGGTGGTCTTGAGACTCGTGTAGATCTTTTGCTTCTTGATATGGTTGACTTCGATGTTATTTTCGGGATGGACTGGCTATGTCCCTATCATGCTATTCTGGACTGTCATGCCAAGACGATGACCTTGGCATTGCCAGGAGAGTACCTCGCCTGGAGTGGAGAGGGACTCCTAGTCATTCTTTCGGTAGATTTATTTCATATATGAAGGCTTGGCACATGGTCGAGAAGGGTTGTTTAGCCTATTTGGCCTATGTTCGTGATTCTAGTGTCGAGGTTCCTTCTATGTAGTCTGTGCCCGTGGTTTGTGAGTTTCCAGAGGTATTCCCTCCTAATCTGCCAGGTATGCCACCCGATAGGGATATTGATTTTTGCATTGAGTTGGCTCTGGGCACTCAGCCCATTTCTACTCCGCCGTATCGTATGGCCTCGCCAGAGTTGAAGGACTTGAAGGATCAGTTGCAGGATTTGTTGGAAAAAGGCTTCATTAGGCCTAGTGTTTCTCCTTGGGGTGCCCCAATATTGTTTGTCAAGAAGAAAAATGGCTCAATGAGGATGTGTATTGACTACTGGCAGTTGAATAAGGTTACTATTAAGAATAAGTATCCTTTCTCGAGGATTGATGATCTATTTGACTAGCTTCAGGGTGCTACAGTGTTTTCCAAGATAGACTTGAGATCTGGTTACCATCAGCTGAAGATTAGGGCGTCTGATGTCCCTAAGACAGCTTTTCGCACTCGTTATGGGCATTATGAGTTCTTGGTGATGTCTTTTGGGTTGAAAAATGCCCCGCTGCTTTTATGGAGTTGATGAACCGAGTGTTCAGGCCCTATTTGGACTCATTCATTATTGTTTTCATTGATGATATTTTGATATACTCTCGCAGCTGAGAAGAGCACGAGCAACACCTTAGAATCGTCCTCCAGACTCTGAGGGATAGTCAGTTGTATGCCAAATTTTCCAAGTGTGAGTTCTGGTTGAGTTCGGTTGCATGTCTAGGCCATGTGGTGTCATCAGAGGGTATTCAGGTGGGTCCCAAGAAGATTTCAGCAGTCAGAGATTGGCCTAGACCCACTTCAGCTATAGAGATTCAGAGCTTCTTGGGCTTAGCAGGTTATTATCGCCGATTTGTGGAGGGCTTTTCATCTATAGCAACCCCGATGACTAGGTTGACTCAGAAGGGTGCCCAGTTCAGGTGGTCTGATGAGTGTGAGGCGAGCTTTCAGAAGCTCAAGACAGCCTTGACCACGGCACCAGTGTTAGTTTTGCCCACAGGTTCAGGGCCTTATACCGTGTATTGTGACGCTTCACGGGTTGGACTTGGTGCAGTGTTGATGCATGAGGACAAGTTTATAGCTTATGCTTCACGTCAGTTGAAGGTTCATGAGAAGAATTATCCAATTCATGATTTGGAGTTAGCAACTATTGTTCATGCGTTGAAGATTTGGAGGCATTATTTGTATGGTGTGCCATGTGAGGTGTTCACGGATCACAAGAGTCTGCAGTATTTGTTCAAGCAAAAGGAGTTAAATATGAGGCAGAGGAGGTGGTTAGAGTTGTTGAAGGACTACGACATTACCATTCTTTATCATCCGGGGAAGGCCAATGTGGTGGCCGATGCTTTGAGCCGGAAGTCAGCCAGTATGGGTAGTCTTGCTTATTTGTCATTCGGAGAGCGACCACTTGCTTTGGATGTTCAGGCTTTGCCCAACCGGTTTATGAGATTGGAGGTTTCTGAGACTGGCAGTGTTTTGGCCCATACTGTGGCCCGTTCTTCATTGTATGATCGTATTCGGGCCAGGAAGGATGATGATCGTCATTTATGTGTTCTAAGAGATACGGTTCGGCACGGAGGTGCCAAGAAGATCACAGTTGATGATGAGGGAGTTCTGAGGATGCATAGCTGTATTTGTGTGCCTGATGTTGATGGTATTCGTGAGTTGATATTGCAGGAGGCCCATAGTTCCCGGTATTCCATTCATCCGGGCACCGCAAAGATGTATCAGGACTTGCAGCATCATTATTGGTGGCGGAGGATGAAGAAGGATATTGTAGCCTATGTAGCTCGGTGCTTGAACTGTCAGCAGGTTAAGTACGAGCACCAGTGACCCGGTGGTTTGATGTAGCAGATTGAGCTTCCCGAGTGGAAGTGGAAGTGTATCACCATGGATTTTGTAGTTGGACTCCCATGGACTCAGAGGATGTTTAATGCGGTGTGGGTCATTGTGGATAGGCTGACCAAGTCAGCAAACTTCATTCCTGTATCAGTTTTGTATTCTTCAGAGAAGTTGGCCAAGATCTATATGAGGGAGATTGTTCGGTTGCATGGTGTGCCCGTATCCATTATATCTGACCGAGGTACTCAATTTACCTCCCATTTCTGGAGAGTATTTCAGCGTGAGTTGGGCACACGGGTTGATTTGAGCACAACGTTTCATCCTCAGACGGACGGACAGTTCGAGCGTACTATTCAAACCTTGGAGGATATGCTACGAGCGTGTCATTGACTTTGGAGGTTCATGGGACCAGTTCTTGCCTTTATCTGGGTTTGCCTACAACAACAGCTATCAGTCGATCATTAAGATGGCTCCGTATGAGGCGTTGTATGGTAGGCGGTATCAGTCGCCGGTCGGGTGGTTTGAGCCGGGAGAGGCTAGATTGTTGGGTTCTGAGTTAGTCCAGGATGCCTTGGACAAGGTGAAGATCATTCAGGATAGACTTCGTACAGCTCAGTCCATGCAGAAGAGTTATGTGGATCACAGAGTTCATGATTTAGCATTCATGATAGGAGGCCAGGTATTTCTTCGGGTGTCGCCCATGAAGGACGTGATGAGGTTCGGAAAGAAGGGCAAGTTGAGCCCTAGGTACATTGGTCCATTTGAGATTCTGGATAAGGTAGGAGACATGGTCTACATACTTGCTTTGCAATCGAGTTTATCAGCTGTGCATCCTGTGTTTCACGTATCTACACTTCAGAGGTATATTGTGGATCCATCTCATGTACTTGACTTCAGCCGTGTCCAGTTGGACAAGGATTTGACTTATGAGGAGGAGCCGGTAGCCATATTAGCTTGGCAGGTTCGTCAGTTGAGATCGAAAAGTTATCCTTCGGTTCGTGTTCAATGGAGAGGTCAGCCTATTGAGGCAGCTACTTGGGAGTCTGAGTTCGATATGCGGAGCCGGTATCCCCATCTGTTTCCCGATTCAGGTACTTTTCTATGTTCGTTCGAGGACGAACATTTGTTTTAGAGGTGGAGATTGTGATGACCCAAAAGGTCATCCTGTGTAAATCCAACTAAATATGTATTCCAAAGCCTCGAAAGCCTGTGTTTATCTCACTTCGATATGCGTGCACAACCCGGGCACGTAGCCGGGAAGCCTTTATGTGAAAAATTGATAAAAAGTTGAATTTATGATAATTAATTTTGATGAAGTTGACTTTGGTCAACATTTTTGGTAAACGGACTCAGACCCGTGATTTGACGGTCCCGGAGGGTCCGTAGGAAAATATGGGACTTGCGCGTATGCCCGGAATCGAATTCTGAGGTCCCAAATCCGAGAAATGAACTTTTAAGGAAAATTATTTTCTGAAAAATATAAAGGTTTTTGAAAATGAGAATTGATGTGAAAACTGTGTTATCGGACCCGTATTATGGTTCTGGATCCCGGAACAGATTCAATATGTTTATTATGTGCTACCTGTGAAATTTGGTACGAAACAAACTTAGTTTGAGGGAATTCGGACTAAAAATGGAAATTTTGAAGGTCAATGAAGTTTTGAAAAATTCTATAGATTTTGAGGTTTAATTTAGTGTTTATGGTGTTATTTTGGTGTTTTGATTACTCGAATAAGTCCGTATGATGTTTTAGAGGTTGTGTGTATATTTGGTTTTGAGCCCCGAGGGCTCAGGTGAGTTTCGTGTAGGTGTCGGAGTGCATAAGTGTTGAAAAATCTGATGTCTTATTGATGTTTCTGGTGTTGGGAAATTTGTACTGTGTGAACGCATTAGAGCTCATGTGAACGCACAGGGTAACTTAGGGAGGGGGTTGGGCAGCACTGTGCGATCGCATACGGGTGTCTGCGACCGCACAGGGGGTAGATGAGCTGAGGNAATCGCACAGCTTAAGTTCAGTCCCTCTGTGCGATCACACCTTTAGCCCCGCGATCGCATAGACCAAAAAACGCCCAGTTACTTTTAATACCCAAAACAGAATACATACGGGACTTTTCCACCATTTTCATAAACCCCTTCTTCCCCAACCCTCTTAGGCGATTTTGGAGCACCTCTTCCACCATAACTTCATAGGTAAGTGATATCAACTCCATTTTCTTCCATTTTCTTCCATTTTCATCATCAATTATTAGATTCTAGGCCTAAAATCAAGGGATTAAAGGGTAGAAATTGGGGTTTTGGGTAGAGTTAGGGATTTTTGAATTTTTGGGAGTTTGACCTCGTTTTGGGGTCGGATTTCAAAACAAATTGTATATTCGGGCTCGTGGGGGAATGGGTGATCGGATTTTGGTCCGAACCTTGAGTTAGGACCAAGCGGACTCGGGGTCGAATTTTGGAAGAATGTTAGGAAATCTATTATTAGGCTTTGAAATTGAATTATTGAGTAATTATTGATATTATTGGACCGATTATGTCTAGATACTATTATTTCGGAGTCGAGTTCGAGAGGAAAAGCGATGATTGATGCTTGATTTGCATTCTTGGAGCCGAGGTAAGTGTTTGGCCTAACCTTAGTTTGAGGGAATAGGTATAGAGTCTTAATTGCTATGTGTTATTCCATGTCCAACCTATAGGTGAGGTGACAGGCACCTATATGTTGTGGTCAAGCATGCCCGTGAGTCGAACTTGATAATTTTCATTGTGTTTTTTGATATTCTTTGTGTTACAGATTTCTTATCATTCTGGAAGTGATATATTGAGAGTATTTAATGATGTGGAAAGTTATTGGATTATTCGTTCGGTTGAGGGTTATATTGTTAAATTATGCATGTGAGTGAGATTGGTTATAGCTGAGTCTCTTGCCGGGACAGTAGAATACTTGTTGATTATTTCTGTACATTTGAGGTTTCTTATTATTGTCTTTCCTGTCAATTGATTCTTTTACATATATTTATGCATGAGGGGACATTCTGTGCCGAGTGATTGTGAGGCTATGCACGAGGGGACATTCCGTGCCGAGTGATTTTTATTTATGCACGAGGGGACATTCCGTGCCGAGTGATTATTATTTATGCATGAGGGGACATTCCGTGCCGAGTGATTATTATTTATGCACGAGGGGACATTTCGTGCTGAGTGACTGTGAGGTTATGCACGAGGGGACATTCCGTGCCGAGTGATTTATTATTATTTACTCATGAGGGGACATTCCATGCTGTGTGACTGTGAGGTTATGCACGAGGGGACATTCCGTGCCGAGTGATTTATTATTATTTATGCACGAGGGGACATTCTGTGCCGAGTGATTATTATATATGCACGAGGGGACATTCTGTGCCGAGTGATTGTGAGGTTATGCACGAGGGGACATGCCGTGCCTTTTTTGTTTATTTACTTGTTCTGAGATGTTAAATTCCTGCTGTAATTTCTACATTTCAATTATTATCTTGTTCTGCTGTTTTAGCAGTTGTTGTCCCTTATTCCCAGCATGTTCGCCCCCGTAGTTGTATTACTTGTTTATTTCCTGTCATTATTTCCTGTTATATTATTGAATTGCACATGTGTTATTTGTTGTCGTGTCCTAGCCTCGTCACTACTTCGCTGAGGTTAGGCTCGACACTTACTCAGTACATGGGATCGGTTGTACTGATGCTACACCTGCACTTCTCTATGATGTGCAGATTACAGCGCCGGACCGAGTGGACACTGAGCGAGGGATTATCCTTCAGTCCACGGCAACACCGAGGTAGTCCTGTAGACGTCTGCAGGCCTTGGCGTCACCCCTTACCCTTTTCTCTCATTTTCTGTCTTATTTCAGTAGTTCCAAGACATTTGTATCTACTTATTTCAGACCATTGTATTTAGTAAACTCTTAGACTGTTCGTGAGATTGTGGCACCGGTTTCTGGGGTTGTACTTAAGAAAACTTATTACGGGACTTCTATTGAATTCTTGAATTTTTTATTACTTCCGCATTTTTATTATTATATTTGTTCTAGTTATTTTTTGTTATTTAACTACTAACCAGTCAATTTAATTCAAATGTTGGCTTGTCTAGCGGGTTCAACGTTAGACGCCATCACGGCCTGAAGGTGGGATTTCGGATCGTGACAGGCAAAGGTTCCAAATTATAATGGGAAAAAGTTCTCTACCCAATTTGTGATACTAGGAAGAGTATTGGGGCAGCTAATGATAGAGGGGTTAAATTGTGGATCCATCTCTGTTTTTGGTTGTTTTTCTTAAATGACATAATACACCCTCCGTTACAATTTATGTGAATCTGTTTGACTGGGCACGAAGTTTAAGAAAAAATGAAGATTTTTGAAATATGTGGTCGTAAACAAGTCAAAAAGGGCCCAGAGTATTTGTGTGGTTGTAAAGCTTCTCATTAAGGGTAGAATTGTAAGTTTAAGTTAAATTGTTACCAAATTTAAAAAGGGGTCATTCTTTTTGGAACGGACCAAAAAGAAAATAGGTTCACATAAACTGGAACGGAGGGAGTAATAAATAAAATATGATAATGTCTTGTAAGTGTGACAGGTACATCGGGCGGAAGATTTTGCGTGAGAGACTTGCTGATTGAAAAAATTAGGGTGGTAAATAATTGTTTGTGTAGAGATGAATTTTCGTATATAGTAGTATCAATATAAGTGCACATTCTCTTAGAGGTTCAATTGTTCAGGTTCAAATGTCTTATTAAGAGGTAATTAAAGACTGTCTTCGCATTGTGATTCGCACGCAAATTTGCTGCCTTGTGTGTCATCATACGTGCAAACGGGTTTTTTCTTTTACCATAGATAGTGATCAGCACTCAGCAGGGCTAGCTAGATATGTAAACAGGCACAGATGAGGACACTTGAGCAACACTATGAGACCACTCAAAAGCGAAATCGAAATGAACTTTTATCATGTCCAAGACAGTCAAAGGAGCGATCGTAATTTCATGGCATCTGAAAGATTTGGATCTCAAAATTATTATACTGGCATTTAGGAAATCGAAAAGCCACATAAGAAGAAAATGAGGAATATGAGGAGGATATGCTGTTTGAAGGTCGTCCTTGCCTCCTTAGTCACAACTCCACATATGATATATATATATATAGGCATAAAATCATGCAGCATATATCTCCTTTCAGCAACATTTTTCTGCAATATTTCTCACCTACAAATGCATGGGCAATGCAACTGGGGAATCTGACATAAAGCAATAATACCCCCTAACGATAGAAGATGTTGTGAGGCCATAGCATAAAAATCACAGGATATGCCAATTCTCTAGTGGTTTATTCTCTCTCTTAGCCTCACAAGGAGTACTCTATAAAAGGTGCAAGGGCTCTGTAGTAGAAGCAGAAAAATTAGAAAGAATGATAATATAAGGGAAATAGTGATAGGGCTACTCTCTATTGGCATGCAGTTATATATGTATAGTGACTACACTTCATAACATATTTCAGCTGACATGCCAAAGGAGAGCTGCCCTGTTACTGTCTCTCCTTAATCCTAACACCCATCTCCGCACTCTGATGCAAAAGGCATTGCTATATATACTGCTTGTCTTAATCGTCTACATTGGTGTTTCTCGATGGTTACTTTTGCGGCAAGAATTGATGAAGAACCCAACTAGTTACCACATTAGCTCACTCTCTTCTACACTACTACTTGAATGTTCCATTTGGCATGGCGAGCTTCTCGTTAACTCATTGCCGATACAATATAACGTACATGAAAATTTTTTGTTTTCCTTTCGTGTTGTATTAGCTTTCCTTGATTTCGTATTGTTATTTCCCGTAAAATTCTTTATTGTTCAATTCCCTGTCATTTTCATTATATCATTTTATCTTTTGTCTTGTCTCTTATTTATCTCTAGCAGGGCCTTGACCCAACCTTGTAACGACTTGGCTGGTCGTTCCGTAGAATCTGCATTATTATTAATGATTTGCCTTGTCATAGGTTGGTTATACTGTTTATGATGTATTAGAGTCGGTTGGCTCGGGTTCAGAATGGTTGTAGTGAGAATTGAGACACTTAGTCTCTAAAAATAGCTTTATAGTTGGGAAAGTCAACTGAGAGTTGACTATATGGTAAACGACCTCAGAATACGGATTTTATGGCTCGGATATCTTCGTTAGGTAATTTGGGACTTATGAGTGTGTTCAGAATATTTTTGTGATGTCCGGTGTAGAATTAGGCTTGAATTGGCGAAAGTAGTTTTTGGTGATTTCCGGTCAGCAGTGAAATATAGGCTATCGGGGTCGGCATGGAATTCTGAAAGTTGAAACAGGTTCGTAATGTCATTTTGGATATGTCTGCAAAATTTCAGGTCAATTGGAGGCGTTTTGGATAGTTTCGGCATCGTTGGTGGAATTTAGAAATTTCAAAGTTCATAGGCTTGAATTTGGTGTTTTGATGTTATTTCGGGTGTTCCGAGAGTGAAACTAAGTTTGAATAATCATTTATGATGTGTTGGTATGTTTAGCTGGGGTCTCGAGGGGCTCGGGATGGTTTTGAGTGGTTAACGGGGAGTTTGGAGTGTTTTTCCTGTTGATGAAGTTGCTGGTGCTATTGTTTCCGCACCTGCAGATTTTTGATCGCAGGTGCGGGCGCGCAGGAGCGTAGAGAGGCTCCGTAGGTGCGAAAGTTGGCCAGCCCCGGGAAAAGGCGCAGGTGCGGACACTTGATCGTACCTGTGAGGTCGCACGTGCGGAAATAGAGCCGCAGGTGCGGAGATTTCCCGGTTAATGAAAAACCACAGGTGCGGTCCACCTAAGCGCAGGTGCGGGATTTTGGCCGCAGGAGAAAAAAGCATGGAGCAGAAAAGTATAAAAAGGGGACTTCACGATTTTTAACCCTCTTTTCACCATTGTTGTACGGGTTCCGAGCTTTTTGAGGGTTTTTGAAGAGGGAAACATTTGTGCATCATTGAGGTAAGACTTTTGGACTCATTAACTTGATTATATGTGATTAAAGACCTTTTTAACAATGTTAATTGGGGAAAATCAGTGGAAAAAGGAGAAACTAGGACTTGTGTTTAAGAGGCCTTTTAGAGGTGATTTGAGGGGTCATTAGGACTCCGATTTCAGAGTTCTTTATATGTACGGACTCGTGAGATGATGAGGATCCTTTTGGTATAAAGTTTGTCGAGTTTCGAGATGTGAGCCCGGTGGTCGGGTTTTGGCTAAATTCGGGTTTTGTGCTTAAAATTAATATCTTTCGATTGAGTTTCATCCCCTTAGTATAACTTGATGTGAAAAAATCTGAACTTGATAGATTTGGAGCATTCGAAAGTTGATTCGAGAGGCAAACGTGTTGCAGAGTAGCTTTTCGGGCTAGTTTGAGGTAAGCAATGTCTTTAAATCCTGTCCTGAGGGTATGAAACCCCGGACTTTACATTCTTTCACGGATTTGGAGTGACACACACACTGGATGACGAGTGTAGGGCGTGCACGAATTGGAAATTTGGAAAGATGTTCCTTTTTAGGCAACTATTGAGTTGCGAAACTGCTTTTAAAGCATATGTTTTATAGTATTACTATATTTTGTTATACTTGGGTTGTAAGCCACGTTTGGAGCCTAGTGTCGATCTGTTTTAACCCCTTGGGTGCTATTTTACTGATATTCCTCACTTATAAACTATGATTTTACACTTAGTCTTTCTTGTGAAATTGTTGACACTCATATTTGATGATATTACTATTTGTTGAAATGAAATACTATTTTGGGTCGAGAACCCTGTTTATTTATGGCTCGAGTGGCATGTTGAGAGTGTCTGACTGAGTGAGGTCGAGGGCCAATATTGTAAGGATGTTATGATATGAGAGAGGTCGAGTGCTTGAGAGTGATTGATTCCATGATTTGGCTTGTTTATAGCGCTTGGGCTGTAGGAGCCCCTCCGGAGTCTGTACACACCCCCAGTGAGCGCAGGTACCTACTGAGTGCGAGTGCTGAGTGACGAGTGATTAGGAGATATGAGTGACTGTTACTGATGATGGTGAGGTGCTGATGGAATATTTATGAGTGATGATTATGCCCGAGGGGCATTTTTATGATAATATTTTACTAAGTTCTGATTATGATTCAATTCATTTTTCATACTGATATCTTTGGGAGTTTTACTAAGAAACATTTGAAAATATACTTGTTCAAAGGATTTTTACGGAAACTGGTTTTCAAACTTATGTATACTTTATTGAGACTTGGTAATTTTACTATTTTGTTGATTGGTGTATCTGTTGCTGTGTGTTTCTTATTCTTCAGACTGTGATTTATTTTCATTACTACTGAGTTGGCGTACTCATCATTACTCCCTGCACCTCTGTGTGCAGATCCAGGTACTTATCCGTAGCAGTAGTCATCCGAGTTCGCTATCGTCAGCTTTCGGGATTTCGTGGTAGTTGTCCAGCGTCCGCAACTTCTCAATTTCCCTTCCTTTATTAGGATTAGTATTTTATTCCTAGACATTGTTTATTACATTAGCAGTGTTAGTTTATTCTTAGATGCTCGTGATCAGTTGACTTCAGCTCTGGGGAATAGTTAGACTGTCAGATTATTTATGCTTGCTTAAAGACTTAGAGGAATTTTTATACTTATTATGCTGGTTACTAATGATTGAGAAATTATATTAAAATAAATGTGTAGTTATGTGATGGTTGGCTAGCCTAGTTCCACGATAGGCGCCATCACGACCTGTTAGGAATTGGGGTCGTGACAAGTTGGTATCAGAGCACTAGGTTACATAGGACTCAACGGTCATGAGCAGGTTTAGTAGAGTCTTGCGGATCGGTACGGAGACGTCTGTACTTATCTTCGAGAGGCTACAGAACTCTTAGGAAAAATCTCATTTCTTGAATTATGTCGTGACAATCTATTGATTCTGGAAATCTAAACTTCTGTTGTTTCATTCTCTCACAGATGGTGAGGACACGCGCTACGGATCAGAGTGACCAGACACCAGCTGGACCCACGAGGGCTCGAGGCCGTGATAGAGGTAGGGGAGAAGCCCGCGCAGCAACCGGGGCAGTACCAGTTGATCCCCTTACTATTCAGGACCAGGTTCCCGCCGAGGGTGCTCCAGCGGGACAGGCTCAGGCGCCGGCAGTGCCTATTATTATTTCGGGTCTTCAGGAGACCCTGGCTCAGATTCTGATAGTGTGTACCAGTTTGGCTCAGGCAGTTGCTACGTCTACTACTGCCGCTACATCTCAGGCCGGGGGAGGCACTCATACTCCAGCTGCCCGGACACCTGAGTAGGTTGTACATGGCCTGCAGACATCGGGGGCAGTCCCAGCCCAGCCGGTTGCTCCAGTTCAGGCTTATGTTGTCCCAGCTATGCCCGAGGATGAGCAGCGCAGGCTGGAGAGGTTCAGTAGACTTCAGCCTCCGACTTTCAGCGGCACAGAGGGAGAGGATGCCAGGGTTTTCTAGACAAGTGTTAGAGGATACTCCGTACTGCGGGGATTCTGGAGACCAGTGGGGTCTCGTTTGCTACGTTTCAGTTTGCTGGTGCTGCTTTCACGTGGTGGGAGGCATTTGAGAGGCGTAGGCCGGTTGGTTCAGCACCCCTCACCTGGCAACATTTCTCTGCGATCTTTCTGGAGAAGTATGTTCCTCTGTCCCAGAGAGAGGAGCAGCGCAGGCAGTTTGAGCAGCTGCACCAGGGAGAGTTGTCGGTTACACAGTACGAGATGAGATTTTCTAAGTTGGCTAGACATGCTTCTGAGTTAGTCCCTACTGATAGGGAGAGGATCAAGAGGTTTATAGATGGTCTCACGTATCAGCTTCGGATTTTGATGACCAGGGAGAGAGTTTCTTGAGCTATATTCGAGTAGGTTGTTGACATTGCTCGGGATATTGAGTCGGTTCGCAGGCAGGAGCGTGAGGAGAGGGAGGCTAAGAGGCCTCATGGATCAGGTAGTTTCAGTGGTGCCTCTTCCAGAGGGCAGTTTCAGACCTCCTCAGCCAGCTCGCCCACCTTATAGTGGCGTATCTTCAAGGCAGGGTCCCCGTAGCTGTGATGACCCAAGGGGTCATTTTATAAAATTAGACTCTGTTCCATGCTTAATAGACATAAAAGACTAAAAATTCAATACCTTGATTTGCATGCGCAGTCCGGGCGCGAAACCGGAAAGCTTTTATGTGAAAATATGAGAAATAATGATTTTTAGAATTTAAATTTGATAAAAGTTGACTTTGGTCAACATTTTGAGTAAACGGACCCGAATCCGTGTTCCGATGATCCTGGGAGGTCCACAGTAAATTATGGGACTCGGGCGTATGCTCGAAAATGAATTCCGAGGTCCCAAGTCTTAGAAATCAATTTTTGAAAGAAATTGTTTTGCTGAAATATTAATGAAATAAAGAAAAGAATTAATGTTTGAAACTATTGGTATCGGGACCGCATTTTGGTTACGGAGCTCGGTATAGATTTGTTATAGTATATAAAGGTTTACTGTTAGATTTTGTGAAAAACGGTGTTCGTTTGACGTGATTCGGATATTCGGTTGAAAAGTTATGAACTTTAAGTGTTATTGATGAAAATGATGAGTTTTGAGGTTTAATTCATAGTTTTACATGTTATTTTCATGATTTGATCGCACGAACAAGACCGTATGATGCTTTTAGACTTGCGTGCATGTTTGGTTTAGATCCCCGAGGGATCGGGTGAGTTTCAAATAGTTTTGGGTTGTGTTGCGCTCGTTCTTTCTTATGCTTCGATGTCGTTTCTTCAAGCATAAGTGATATCATATTGAACAAATGAGCTCCGACTTCTGTTTTGAATGAAGTATTAGATCCGTATCGTAATTACGGACCCATAACAAAAAGAATCATCGAATTTGGACATCGTATGAGGATTTTATGGTTATTTTACTAAGGTTGCCAGATTTTTCAGGTTAATTACGAAATTGCCCCTAACAGCGTATTAAAAATCTGCATTGTTTCCAAATATTAAAACCTACATATCTCCTTCATTATAAGGTCAAATTGAGTGATTCAAAAGCCTAAATTGATTAGAATTGCACAACGAATCCACTGGAGACATAAAAACCGAGTTTCGAGATCGTTTGACATGAGAAACGAGGCAGAATAGCAGGCAGAAAATTTATTAAAAACGGGCAGACCTTCTTCTTCACCTTATTTTCGAGGTTTACAGACCTAGGAACGAATTTCTTTACCAAATATCATCCCCAAGTCATAGGTAATCAATTCTAAACTTTACGCTTTCAATTACCCATTGTTTTTCATCACTTTTAAATTAAAAACTAAAAAATTTCATGGTAAAAATTGAGGGTTTGGGTAGAATTAGGGAATTTGGTAAAAATCGAATCTTTATCACAAATTGAGGTCGGATTTAAAAACTAATTGTATATTTGGGTTCGTGGGTGAATGTGTAAACGTAATTTTGTCCGAACTCCGAGTTTAGACCAAGCGGGCCCGGGGTCGAGTTTTCACTTTTTTGAGAAAACTTAGGAAAAATTATATTTTCAATAAAGTTAGTTCATTTAGCATAGATTGATGATATTGAGTTAATTATGATTAGATTCTAGCAAGTTAGAGGTGAATTCAAAAGGAAAAACAATAATTGCAGTGAGTGGCCTGCGGATTTGAGGTAAGTGTTTGGTCTAAATTTGGCTTGAGGGAATAGGACTCCCCACTTGTTTGTTATGTGAAATGCATGGGCGTGTTGTATAGGTGTGGTGACGAGTACCTATGAACCACCCAAATTGGTTGTTAAACATGCTCCCCTTCTTGTTCCCCACTTATTCGATCATTATCTTAATTGTTATATGTTCATTATTGCTTCTATAACTATTTGGCCTTGTTGATCCGTTGTTAGATATTGTTGTGATTATTTAAAAAGAGTATTGGTTGTTTGAGCTGGTTTCCTTGTGATATGTATAACGGTTGAGAGGTTTGGCATTATATATATATATATATATA